>JBCAUI010527720.1:0-11503 GCA_038406195.1 Haplosyllis anthogorgicola | reverse complement strand
GGGCCGGGTTATTGGTGCGATCACTCCCATGTCTCCTAGAATCGGTATTGTGTTTCCTACCCCATTGACAGTCACAGGACACTGTGACTGTAACCGTCCCATCCCGGTGGGCATCAGACAAGGCCCACATATCATCTCAGCAGTGTGCCTGCAAGGTTGATACTACAGTCATGGTGCTCTTTACTTTAGGACTGCCAAAGTGGACATTGTGACTGTCACAGGTCTCTGGCATGGGGCTGTCCATTCTGGCAGGTTTCAGGTTTGGGATGCCCACCAGTCCATGGGCCAGGTGGGTAGCAAAAGTAGTCTTTCTCAGGTGTGTGTGGTCTCGGTTTCAAAATTCTTCACGCAGGAGGCCGAGCAGCCACTGGGCAGTTTTGACAATATCATCCTCCTCTGTCAAGTGGTCAGGATCCAGTGCAGGCAAAACATGGATGAGCCTGTGCAGAGCATCTCTGATGGTAGCAGTCTCTGGTTTGTAGCCATTGTACTTCAGGATCTGATCTATGTTACCAAAGAGCCTTATTTGGAGGCAACTTAGTTCTTCAGATGTCAGTTCGGGGGTCAAGTGTTTGACGCATTGTGTGTCTTCACCCTGGGCCCCATCAGGGTGGGAACTCAAGTACATCTGGGCTAGGATGGAGGGGTCAATGAGAGACTCATGACCTCAACTCAGGAATTGGCCATGACTGCCACTCAGAGGAATGGATGGATCCTTTCCTTCCAGAAATTCCCAGAACCTGATAGCTGGCTGCCCTGTCAGCTCATTTTCATGTTCCCATGCATCCAGCCTACCCCACAGTCTTTCCTCAGCAATGAGATCAGGGGCAGTCATGTTCATGTGTACATTGGTTACATATCCTGCTCGGTGGCTCCCTTGAAGCACGTTCGCATAGTAGAGTTGTGCAACGGTGAGCCTCTCTTTGTCAGTGGTGGCCTGGGACCACTCAGTCCACATGTTCTGCATAGTGGCTGGCAGACCTGGCCTCACATTCTCCACATGATGGTCAAACAACTGGAGTTGCCTGTCCTCCTTCCGCCACTTGAACCCGATACTCTTCCGGATGTTTTTGTCAGCCTCCGATGCTTCATCATTTGCCCGGTCATGGGCTGTGTTATATGAATGACGGTTCTCCCTGAAATGGAGGGCATCAGCAAGTATGACCATCTGTGAGCTTTCATCATCCACTGTTGCTGCCACTGCCAGTACCTTTTCTGCAAAGAGGTCAATGGCTTCATCATCTGATGGCTTTGTGCATGGGGCAAGGCTATCATGGCAATCCACCACCCACTGGTACAATACAGCACTGAAAAGAAACATCCCATGTATTGCTTAGCCAACTACCTCCAGCCCATGGGCCTGAAAGTGACATTCCATTCCCTATTGTGGTTAGTTGGACTTTTTAAGGATTGGTCAGGTGGGGACTGCTGGTCAGGGCCACTGGTTGATGCTGCTGGTTGCGGGATGGAGGCTGTACCCCTGCACCCTGCAGTGCCTGGCCATATTGCTCTTCAGGTACAATGTCTTTATGGACCCTTCTGGGCCATCCCCAACTTACTCACATGAAGGTGTCTTCTGGTTTGTCCATTGAGTCCATTCTTAGAGGTGTTGCTTCCTCCACGTCTCAGCTGCAAATGAGCTGGGAATCCCCAGGGGATTCCTCTTAGGGCTTGTGATGTGATTTGTGATGATGTCATTTGTGATCTCAGCCTCATTTTGGATTTACCCTTATTTCAGAGGGAAACCCCACTGAGCTGCTTCATTTCGACAGATGGATCCGGTGCGAGAACATGACAGACTTCTCTTCTGAGAGTGTGAGTATCTATTTTCCACCTTACTCCCTGGGGTCTGTGGGTGTCCCACGGGGCATGTCCTTTCACTGCTGGGGGCCAATGTGGGCTGGCCCACAGTAGGTAACCCCACTCACTGGCCAGCAGCCAGCAGCCATTCATGGTTTTACTTTGGATTTTCCCAGTTTTCCACTAGAGCACCCACATCTGTCATCCCCAACTGCCCAGTGGGGCTGTACCTCGACGTCAATATCCCCCAGGTTTGCCTTGCATGGGGTCAAATTCTTTCAATTTCCCTTACATCAGTCCTCTCTACAGGGGCCAGGGCTCATTTGCTCCCCCAGTTCAACCTTGTCCATCCTTCTCCCAGGACACAGAAGATTTCGTAGAAGTGCCAGATGCTGTACATTCTCAGGAAACCCTTGACACTCTTTTAAGTGGCAGCACCATTCTGGATTTCTCCACTGGCATGCCGTTATCACCACAATCTGAGGAAGTCATGAGGGTGACTTTCATCTTGCAACTTTCTATGTCTGGCTCTTGAACAGTGGGTGGTGTACAGGCCACCACTAGTCATTCCGATGGCGAGGGCACTGATACTCTCAGGAAACGACAGTGAGCTATCAGGTTAAACCCAAACCTGATGACCATTGACAATGCCACTGACTGGGCCCAACTCTGCATGTTACTGACCATCTTGGGGATGGAGTTAGACGTACGGTCGAGGGCAGTGCTTGAGGACCTCATCAATCTGGGCTACTTTGGCTGTTATACAGAAAGGAGGGGGAAGACTGGTGAGTGCAAGCCTCTGGATGGGTTCACACCCATCAAGCAACTTGCTCTGCTGGTCACCAGCATGGTTCCCATGGTAGACGGTGAGGCTCAAGACATTGCTTTTGCGATGTGCTGCATCCATGTTTTTGAGAAGCAGGAGACTGTCCCTATCTGGGTAGCCATGGCCTGCCTAGACAAATCTGCTGAGAACAAACTGGTTCCTCCTGGTATCTTACTTCATGTCGACAGTGTCACAAAGGCCAGCCAGTGGTCCAGGCTGCCTCAGGGTGAGGGCAAACCCCTGGCTGTCTTTGCACATCTTAAAGACAGAGACAGAGGTGCAGAACTTGCATTTCATAAAGACGATGGGCCCTGGCATGCCTTGCAGGACATTGTAATCAACAGGATGTTCACCACGTTTGATGATTGGGCTGTAATCCCGACGGACACTTATGCTAACAGCAGGCACATTGACCTCAGGACCACTAAGTGTTCCCTGATGGACCCAGTGCCTCAGTTATATGTCCGTCCAACAGATGACCAGTTTCACAATGTTGGCCATGTGGGGGACATCTTTGGCAGCATGCTCTTTTATCCTGGGGGCAGCAAGACCCTGGAGCTGGACTTAAATCAGTACATTCCACCAGTGGACAGATGCTTCTCCTTAGGCATAAGTGGCAGTTTCTCGAGCTATGGGCCCAGGCCAGAGTGTCACCCTGTGCCAGTTGATGGGCCCACTACTCGGTATGAGCCCATAAACATCACTGAGGTAAACCTGATCAATGAGGGCATCCAGGCTGTCAGTCTCTGGACATTCATAGCATAATTGGTGATGAGGCACTGTTTGGCTTTCTGCTTCCCAATATCCACAACATGGTCAGTCTCAACAATGTACTGGGTCTAACTGCCAACCTGGTTAAGAAGAGGGAGACTGATGATACCATCAGTGTGGTTGTGGACAAAACTCCCATCGTGAAGCCAGGGAGCTATGTAGGAAACCTCAAAACAACTATCCAGTGCATGTCACCCCTGCACATGTCTTCCCTGGTGTGGGCTCACAGCCCTCCACTGAGAGGATCCTCCTCAGCATGGGTTCGTAGCCCTCTGCCAAGAGGATACAGCATGTCAATCTTCCCTGATCATGCCAAGGACAGGAACCCCTATGTCACTCCAGTCGCTGGCAAGAACCCTTACACAACAATCATGAGCAATCTGTCTCTCAATGGTACCTCCCTCAGGGCTCTGGGCAAGGTCAAGTCTGCCAGGGGCAAATCCAACTCCCGCAAGTTGAGCAGGAACTTGACGCTTGTTCTGACCTTGATGCCAGTCAAAGCAGTGCCAGCCAAAACAGCAACACCGGTCAAGGCAATACCGTCCAAGCCCACAACACCAGCTAAATCAGCATCCACCAAGACAACACTGGCCAAATCTGACTCCCATTCCAAGGGCGCATCCTCTGATGCTGAACGTCCGTCAGCAGAGAGGTCATCTCAAAAGTAGAAGAAAGAGAAGGACTCCAGATCCAACAGCCATGACAAGTTCCATGATGGGTGGATGCCAGCTGGCAGCTGGTCCAAAGACCAGTCCAAGGACAGTTTGGCCAAGGACAATGATTGTAGTGACAAGCTGATGCCCAAAGACCCATTGAAGGAGTCCAAACACAAAAAGGATGTGATTGTGTTCAGCAGTACTGATAAGGGTGAGCCAAAGATCAGCATCCCCAAGGGTAACAGGCTGGTCTCATCATCATCATCCGACAATGATTCTGATGACTGCAAAAGCCATAGGATGGATAAAAAGAAGAAGCGATGGGAGCACGAGGACTCCTGCAATGGCAGTGGATGGTCCTGCTCCCACAGCCACTCAGGCTCCCATCACAAACACTTCCAAATGGCACAGCCACAGCCGCTCTCAATTGCAGAGCCACTCCAAGATTCCCGCATGCCAAAACCGATGCCACTCCCAGTCCCTGGCAGGATGCAGCCCAAAGAAATGTGACAAACCCTGAGGTTGGTCCAGGGAGTGTGCCCCACCCCCAGCACCAAAAGTGCCCATCAGCAAGGAACCACCAGTATTCAAGGTCAATGAGGACAATGACAACAATGTCCTGATCGATGAGGATGATGAGGAGAAGTCCACCAAAGCTCAAGCAAAAGAGGAGTGCAAGGAGTTTTGGCACCAGGATTCCTAGACAGCCAAGAACTTCTGTCAGCTGCTGGACAAGAACAAGATGTTGAGTCAATCCTCATCCAATGATAACTCACTCCCAGACATGCAACTGGCATTCTGCAAGGCCCACAAGACAAAAGTCCATGTCCTGGATTCCAGCATCCAACATTGGCCAGAGTGGGTGAATAGTAACAGCAAGGTGGAGTCGGTGAAGAGGATCAAGTGGCTGATGTGGGCTGGAGTTGCCATCAGGGGCACAGAGGTGGGGATGCTGGCTGCGAGTTGGCCATCCACCACATATGGGGTATCACCCCACCTATCCTTAATCTTTCACTTCCCAGTGAAGGCATCTGTCTGCAGTAAGACCACATCACCAGGCCTAAGTATGGCAGCTCCTGTATTCTTGTCATAAAGCTGTTTCTGTTGCTCAGCCTCTCCAGCCTGCATTGCTTGAGCTTCATCGAAAGCAACCTTCAGGTGGTGGCGATGTACTCCATTACATGCCTGGGCTCCGTACTCCCTCTGACTATTGGGAAGTAGAAATCCAGTGGGACCCTCGGCCTATGGCCAAACATCAGGAAGAATGGGCTGTACCCCGTGATCTCTGAATGGGTGGCATTGTATGCCTGAACTACTTCCACCAGATGATCTGTCCAGTCCAGCTTCTTCTCTGAGTCCAGTTTGCCAATCATCTGCCTCAATGTCTGGTGCATATGCTCCACCTGCCCATTCGTCTGGGTGTGATACAGGCTGGTCCAACACTCTTGGACTCCCAGCATACAGCATAGCTCTGTCACGATGGACCCAGTAAAGCACATCCCCTGGTCACTCAAAAGGTGGGCTGGAGAGCCAAAGAGTGCTATCACATACTTGTACAGCACCTAAGCCACAGTTTGGGCTTTCTGGTCCTTTGTCATGAAGGCCAGTGCATAGTGTGTGAAATGGTATGTAAAGACCAAAACATTAACTGTCACTATGATCAGGTTCAGAGGTGCCCACACACTTCGAACCTCGAACATCATTGGCACCCCTTTATGGCCTCTTTCATTTGGATGGCCAGCCCTGGCCACCAGAAACATTTTCAGAGCAAAGACATTGTCCGGTCTTTCCCCTGGTGTCCAGCATCCCTATGACAACCATCTATTGCCCATTGACGATGGGTGCACAGCACGACAAAAAGGATCCAGGGTTCAGCGGATCCCTTAGTTCGGTGTGTCACATAGAGGCATCCATTTCAGAGACAGAGGTTCTCCCTCTGATTCAGGTCCTGGCCTTCAGTGGTATTTGCTTTGGGGCCCAACACCTTCATTAGAGTAGTATGCTTTCCCGCCTTAACCCACTCCACAGCCTTGTTGAGTAGTGGATCTTCTCCCTGAGCCTCTGGCCAGTTGGTCAACTCCATTGGACAGTACCTGGGCATTCATACTTGGGGGGTCAAGGGCTTCACAGCCTCACCCCCTTCCTCAACTGGTTCCTTTGGGGGTGGTTAGGCCATCAGAGAACATTTCTGCTCTCTCCAAGCTCCCAGCATAGCACCATCCAGGAGGCTACGCACTCCCATGGCATCTATCACCACAGTCTCCCCCTCTGGAGGGGGTGTCTTCACATTCTCTTCAGCCTCCATCTCCTCTGGGGTCAGATGACCCTCTTCCTCCAGTCAGCTCAAGGCATCTACAATGGGGTTGTGCTTCCCTTTGACATACTCCAAGGACAAATTGTAACTGGCCAAGGTGCCAACCTATCGGTGCCCCGTGGCATCGAGGTTAGGGGTTGACATGACATAGGTCAGTGGGTTGTTGTCCGTCTTAACTACAAATGATGCATGTAGCAAATACTCCTTGAAGTGCTTTGTAATGGCCCACAGCAAGGCAAGAAATTCAAGCTTACTCGAATGGTAATTCTTCTCATGCAAATGGAGGGTCCTGCTGCCATAGGCCATGGGGTGGAGCTTTCCCTGGGCATCTGTCTGCTGCAGGGTGGCCCCAAGGCCTATGCTGGAGGCATCTGTGTGCAGTACAAAGGGTCAGTCAAACTGGGCCATTTGGAGCACTGGCTCTGAGACCTATGCATCCTTCATCTTCTGGAAAGTGGCCCTCACTTTCCGTGACAACATCACTTTCTCTTTCTTCTTGTTAGCCCCATCCCCAGACAGGTAATCTGTCATGGGGTGGGCAATCTTGGAGAAGCTGGGTATGAACCTCTGGCAGTGTCTGGTGAGGTTAGTGAAGGATCAGATGCTGGTATATGTATCAGGTTCCTGGACCTCTTTGATGGCTTTCACATTATCTTTACTGGGGCATATGCCATCACGTGAGACATGAATTGCTAAGTAGATGATCTCAGACTGGAAAAACTTGCACTTGGAGGGTTGAGGCACAGCCCATGCATCCACAGTCATTCAAACACAGCCTGCAGCCTCATCAGGTGGTCAGCCTTGGTGTCTGAATAGATGATCACGTTGTCTAAATAAATTAGGCAGAACATGAGATTTAATTCTCCCAGGACATTTTGCATGCACCTTTGGAAGGTGGCGGGTGCATTACAGAGGCCGAAGGATATCCTCTGGCACTTGAAAAATCCCAAGTTACCAATGGTGAATGCTAGTACTTCCTCAACCCTGGACCCATTGGTATCTGCCAGAACCCAGAGAGGAAATTGATGCTGGAGAAATGCTGAGCCCCCACCAGGTTGTCCAAGGTCTCCTGGATTCGAGGTAGAGGGTATGAATCTTTTTGGGTGCGATCGTTCAGCCTCTGGAAGTTGATGCAGAACCCCAGGCTCCCATCCTTCTTCTGAACCAGCACCACAGCATTGCTCCACAGGCTGTCACTGGGTGCAATGGCTTCAGCCTCTTGCATCACCTTCAGGTGTTCCCACACATCCTCCACCAGGTGGGGAGGTATCTGGCAGAACCTCTTTTTGATGGGCATTTCATCATCAACAGAGATCTCATGCTGGGCTGCAGATGTGCAGCCCAGCTCTGTAGAGTCCAGAGCAAATATGTCTGGGAACTCACATAGCAAGGCCTTCGCCTTAGCCTGTAGCTTCTCAGGCCAGGTCTCAAGCCCAGATAGGTCCAACTTCTCCAGGACCTTATCCTTACATTCTTCTTCCATCATGATAGAGGCCAACAGCCCAGGTTTAATCCCAAGCTCCTTGTCCAACTGGGTAATCATCCCAGGCAGGACATAGTTCTCTGGTACCTTGTTGGCTGTCAAGATGGTGGCCAGCGGAGCCTTGGCCTTGATGACCTGGGGGATGGCAGTCATGTTCTCAAGGATCACTCGAACTCAGTGTGACTTCTGCTTCAAGAACTGATAAGAGGACCAGAGCTTCACCCCCGGTGGGAGGTGATCTTCCTCTGGTAACAGCTCCATGGCAGTGCCCACAGCCGCCCCTCAGTCACCTTTTGGTTCACCTTCCCCCAGATGGCCATCCATCCAAAGGGAGGTAAAGTGATGTCGATTCGTGCCCAAACTGTCTCCTCATACTCCATAGGGTCCTTTTTCATCTCGGCTATCTCATCCTCTGTGGGGGCATCTGAGGCCTCTGGGTCAGCCAGCAGGTCCACTGCCTGCTGGAGGGCAGTCCTGCCCTTCTGCTGCTTGGCCAGGGCTCTCTGCACTAAGACCCACCAGGTCCACAGCAAGGAACCCCTGGGCATTGGCCCATGGCACAGTGAGCCTATCAATTTCACTTTCACAGATGACCTGCACAATACAATCCAGAGTGGGGGTCTCGAGCAAGACTGGGACATGGTGGGCAAAGTCAGTGTCACTTCATAAGACTAGGGCCACCATGTCCTCATTGTAGCCAGTGACTCCCTCTACCTGCACTTGGATAACGATGTAGCTGATTACGTCAAACTTAAATCCCCTGATTCCCTTTATTGAAGACTCCCCTTGGTGCACTAGGTTGTTCAATGGGTACACCACCAGGTTTCAGGAGGCTGCATGCCCTGGGATAATCAGGTTGACTGTGGCTCCAGTGTCCAACACTGCAAAACAGGATTCACTGTCAACCTGTATCTGGCCAATGTTGTCCATACCCATCCATCATCCTATGGCCTCTTTGTTAACATAGGGAGTATTACCCCATTTAATTTTTGGCTCAGACCCCCAGCCCTGCCTCTGTTGGCTTGGGGGTGTTCTGCCACTGAGGGGCCCACACTCCCTTCTCCGGGCCCCTGGCCTCATTTAAATAGGTCTTCCTGGCCCCGCTCTTCTCTGGGCATTCCCGGATCAGGTGGAGGGTCGAGCTGCAATTGAAACACCTCCTCTTGTGGTCCTCATACTGGTCCATGGCTTTGGCTAGCCAGGCATTTACCCCAGAAACCCCAGCCTTGTCAGCGCCTTCAGCTCCATCATCCATGTCTGATCCTGAGCTATTCTCCAGGGTCCCGGGTGTGGCAGCCACAGAAGTGATGCACCCCCAGCATAGGGACAGTGGTCCCCACAGTCTCGGTCATGATCTTTGTTCTGATGGTAGCCTGAGTCCAGCTGACAATGGGTCCCCTGCTCCTCTCGGCTGATTTCCTTCCTATGGACAATTTCCAGGAATTCCTGGTAGATGTACTCTGCCAAGCTGTCCTGGAGATAGGACAGTGCATTCTGCAGCTCGACTCTCAGGTCCCCGTACAGGCAGTCCTTTGCCATTCAGTCGGAGTCCTCCCTGGTTATCTTGTCCGGATGCCCTTCCTGGATCACGGCCAGCTGGTCGGTGACCCACACAGAAAACATACCCACAGTCTCCTGCACCCCTTGCCACATGGCGTAGAGATCCCATATGAGAGAATCATAGTCTCTCGAGATTTTGAAAGCCATTTCCAGGCAGTTGACCATCTCATCTATGGTGTGGAGGTTCCACATCTGAGCCATGCCCTTGAGCTTCATCACAGCCCCCAGGATCTGGGTTCGGATCAGGGAATCCTCGAATCCTGTATCTTGGTAAGCCCAAATGGACTCCCTCCACAGTAGCTACTCTGCTACTGCACAATCAGCCATCAGGGCTTCCAACTTGATGGTCCCTACCCAATGACCACTTTGGCTCCACCTCCTGTGAGGCCTCCTGCATCAGTTGGACCAGCGGCTGGCTCCTGATACTGATGAGCAGCCAGAGTCACTGTCATCCCCACCCCAGTCAGAAGATGGGGAAGGGCTAGGGGAGAGTTGCCGCCTTTTGCGGCCCCAGGTCCCACATCCCTTTGCAGCTCTATGGGGCTGTCAAGCCCCTCCACTGCCATCTAGTCCCACTGGCATGGCTCCCACCACAGCCTCTCCTCCTCTACCCCTGGATGGGGGTTTCCTTCGGGATGCGGGTCTCACTCCCCTGACTACCACCTCATGGTCCAGTTCATCCAGCCGCATCCCAACTATATTGGGGGCATCCGCCCCAATGAGGACATCTTCCTCTTCTGACTCCAGGCCATCCTGTGCTGGGAGTGGTGAACCTGGAGCCCTCAGAGGTCATTGCGCAGCATAAGCTGTGGCTTCAGCATCTGCAGCCCTATCCCTGGCAGCTCTTCAGCGGCACTCTGCATGGTTGCAGGCCTTGTTTAGGGCCCTCATGGCCTGTTGACAGGCTGCCATCACTGGTATCCAGACCACATTCAGGGAGATGGTGTGGCTGATCCAGCATTGGTAGCCACTGGTCAGCCTCCCAGCAAGCTGAGTGGCATCCTCCAGGTCAAGGCCTTCATCTCTGATTCGTCTGCCAAAGAAGAGGATTGTGGTTCGATTATCTAAGAACACAACCTCATAGATTTTGGGGACCTTTGCCCATAGAGGGTTCCCTAGCACCTCTGCATTCCACAGATGATGGGCTGGGGGTAAAACTCCCCATCAGCAAGCATCTCAGACACAACTAAGTGAAGGGCATATTGATCTCAATCTCAATCTGGGGGCAGCCCCATGAGTGGTACTCCCCCCATCCAGGGCACTCTGGCCCTTGGCCAGCCCCCTCTTCTGGTGCTCCTGGAGCCCTAGGGAGCTCTGTCTCGGGAGCTTCTACCTTAGCTGACTCCTTCATTGTCTTCACGAGTACTGGGGTGGTGAGTTCCACCACTGTTGCTTCTGGGTCACCCCGCTGGTGGTCTCATCACCAGTAGGGGACAGTCCTCCATGGACCTGTCCACCAGGGAATTGTCTGGGTTAATCTTCCTAATCATGCTGCCAATTTCTTGTTGGGTTAACAATGGGCACTGGGTCCCAATAAATGAGAGATGACTATGGGACATCACTTCGCTCCACTGAACATGTTTGGAAGGTGCCCCAACATAACCACCTGCGGGGCTCACTGCCTACCATGTTCAGACACCCCTAGGATGTCGAGCCTTGTCGCCATTCAGTAGCGCAGCTCTTATGGTGCAGGTCATGGCCTGTGGTGTCACAGGATCTGTGGACACTAAACCAGACTCCTTAACTCAGGCCCACCCAGGGATGCCAAGTTTCTGTAGCAGGGGGGACCACTATGCTATGTGGGCCTAGCATTCCAGCGATGGACTGGGTCAGTACTCCCTGTGTCTCTGCACCTCTGGCAGTTTCAAAACATTGGTGGTCTGGCCACAGGTTACCTACTTTGGGGCTTTACCGAGCCATCAACACAGCTAGTGACACAACTTAGAGTGGGTGCTTGGAAACCGAAAATGGCGTGCAACCGAAAACACTAAGGTATCTGCCTTGTATTTCTCGGAGATTTTTATTTTTAATTTCAATGCTGCCACCTATTGTTACTTCCAGCTACCCATTACAACATAAAGCAGACAGTTAAT
>JBCAUI010527709.1:0-11503 GCA_038406195.1 Haplosyllis anthogorgicola | reverse complement strand
TCCCCAACGACTTAAAAATACTTGCTGCCCAAGATGGCGGCCATATTAAATTAAACAAATTTTAAAAGGGGTCGGCGGGGGGCGGGGGTGGAGGAGGCAAGGCCCCTGCATGGCTCTTCATTCTGGAAACAATGGATGTTTTTGTTCCAGCGAAAGACGCAGCATGACGTTCTATTGTTTCGCTACTGAAAACCGATTGAAAACAAAACAAGCTGATACAGTCTTTTGCAATATTCCTTTCTGTTCTTTTTATAAATATTTATTTTAAAACAAATTGCACATTGGCACTTACATAAAATTATTTATTTAAAATATCATTTTTAATACTCTCTTTAATTAATACTTCCGTTTTAATTGTATCCTTTAATTGTCTGATATGCCCTTTGTGCCATTTGAGAGAACAAAACCAAGAACGAAAGAATTTCAGGCTGTGCTTTTGATCTGAACCTATAAAGTTCAATAATCACTTACAACCACATTCAGTACTAAGAAGTTTCATTTTCCTCGATAGATGATGCGACCTTTTGACCTTGAAACGACCTTGAGATGTTTGCCCTCAAAGGAGAATATATATTTCATTTTAGATAATAGTCATGTGAGAATTTCTCCTGTCCAAATGATGAACAACAAATCCTGAGCTCGGCATCTTTTGGTCATTCCAAATGTATTTTAATGTTTGATGTTGAGCAAAAAAATGATTGTTTGCTTACTCAGAAATGTGACAGATCCCTTCTGAATCCCTTATTTATTACAGACAAATACAGTTCAGTTAATTTTATTTCGTTATCACTTGAAGGACATCAAGGATAAGGCGTAACCTTGAAATGACCTTGAGGAGAAAATAAAATCATACAAATACATCTGGTAAGTTCAATGGTAACAACTTTTGTGCCTAACTCACAATGTTTCATAGACAGTGAAACTGTCATTTACGGCCATCCTTTGGGAAATTATTGATGGTCGTAAACAACAGGTGGTCTTAAAAATAGCAAGTTCCATTAAATTTAACTATCGCTTTGGTTCTGAAATAGCTGGTCACACACGACAGGTGGTCTTAAAACTCGATGGTCGTCAAATACAGGGTTACACTGCACAGATTAGTGCAAAATAATCACTTTTATCTCGGGAAGACATCAAATAAATTAAATATAGCACATTCATGCAATTGGTGGCATACAACCAGAATGATGGATATATACTGTGATTGCAGGGGAAATTATATTTGAGTGAATTATGTCAAATTTGAACCAACAGTTAAAGTCAAAATGTATGATTTTAAGTGCATAAAGGTGAAACTGTCAATCTGTTCCATGATGTCATCCTGTAGTAGTTGCCGTGATTCGATTTTAATTAATTAAGCCAATTATTTAATTAATCAAACATTATCTTTGGACTTCGCTGGTATCTATGTAGTAAATGAGAGCCTTGAGCCCCGCCCAGGTCTCCTCGGCGGTTGGGCGTATTTGATGTGGCGGGAGCACGAAGCCGTACTCGCCCGTGTCGCGGAGTTCGGCGGTGTAAACGAACGGGATCCGGGGAACCCCCGCCGCCCAGTCACGTGACGTGCCCGACGACCGATCTGAAGAGAGAAACACAGTATTCAATTCCATTTTTGGATTCTGGTTCAAGAAAAAAGTATAAAATAAACAATAATGAATAAATAAATAAATCTCACTTTCATTAATTTGGATATTTTATTGGTATCGTTGCGCAAGAAACACTTTTTATCAACTTTAAACGCCATGACTTACAGAAAGAAATAGAATACGGTTGATCACCATTTTATTCACAATAGAAAACGAACTGTAGCTTGTATTTACTGACCGTCAGGTGCCGCCACTATTGCTGGGTGTCAGAACATTCACATGCTTTATCATTGCAGTTTAGCACATCATCACATAATTTTAAAACCGCACCTTGAAAATAACACACTGAGCGAAACTTTGACGCACGCTAAACTGTTTCAACTGAGTGGGCATTGGCGGATCTAGGTGGGGGGCGCGGGAGGCGCACGTCCCCCCCCCCCTACAGGCCAAAATTTCTTCATTTTCATGCAGTTTTGGGGGATTTTTGCGCTAAAATCGGGTAAAAATTGGGGCGCCCCAAGGTTGGCGCCCCCCCGTACGAGAAAGCCTTGATCCGCCACTGCAAGGATATGGGTAATCGTGGGTAATGGGTAATATCATATGTAGTTTAGTACCACAGAAAGACGGCAATATGATCTGTTATATTTATTTAAAATGCAATATTGCAAATATGCTCTTTAAGATTTACATATTTCTCGACAAAAAGTGGCCGGAGTTTATGCTTGTGTCTAACTTCAATTAAGACACCTTAAAAAGAAATCTACGAAGCCATTTATTTCCTGAAGACGCTTGAAGCAGTGTGTAACCTCTCTTTACAAGCTTTGAGCAAGTCATTAATCTTGCTGGGACCGAGACGGCAGCGTATGAATCAACCAGTCCTTATCCTTGTTAGGAAGTTGCTGTGACTTGTCTGGAAAGCTTAATAAATGGCAGAACACAGCATCACTGTAGATCACATTCTATGTCTGTGTTTACACTCGGTGAAAAATCAAAGGTTAATCCTCATAATGAAACTGTTCCCTATTTGAGTACACATTCAAACCACCGCATTATTGACTTGGAAAAAGGATCGTTTTAGTTTACAACGGATACGACGGAATTTAAACATTTCTATATCCCAGGGAAAATTGTAGAGTCACGACATTGTACGACAAGGGAGAGTCACACTTTGTATTCTGTCGTTTGCTTGATCAGAGGTTTTCGGGAATGAAACTGTCTTGATTGTCACATTACTATCCAAAGGATTCATTTACATGTCTTTGATTGAAAATTCACCATTACACAGAATTTGTACCGATCGTACACAAAATGGTATTTTAGGGAGCTCCCACAAGGTACCGCTTTAAAGTTCTGAGACGACTTTTGTTTATTGTGTTCTATTGTGAACACCTATCCCTAGTCATACAATCCGTTGACATATTTATTTAGACAGCCACATAAGGTATGAATTACATTATCAGAAGTTTTGTCCGATAAAACCGAGATAAATGCACACTGACACAAATAACTGTGACGGTTATCAGGAAACCGTTTTCACTTTTTATAAAAAGGCTTTCTATTTGGCTCCTACACATGAAACTATCACTACTACATAATAAAGAACACAATTTCCTCCTTTGGTAATTAGATCTGCTTACGAAGAATAGAATATCACAATACTATCAACGCAGTTGTCCAAATTTCGTAAATTCAAAACTGATAGATCTATTGAGTCAAATATGGCAGTTATTTCCAAAAACCTATATTTGATGCAAAATACCCCCAAATTTATTTTTTATTTCTGTGTTATAACATAAACAGCACAAAAATACAATAATTAATACCGATAATGGATATTTAGATCAAAGTAGCAACATATCCTTAGTGTGAATTCGGTAATGGTATGCTCTACAGTACAGAGGCCCCATGTGAAAGACCCACATTAACACCGTCGGCTTGCATACTCAGGAAATTAACATAAGTTCTCCCAGCATCCCTTTTAGCCACTTATGTTTTCAGTCAATTACCAGAGGATTATACTTTATGTAGTAAGTGTTCCTTGACATTATCCTTAATCTACTTATGGTTTTCAATATGTCTGGAATCTATACATGTTTCTGTGTGTCATTAAAATGTCATAAGTATCATATTAAACTTTTGTAGTAATGTTTTATGTTTCCTCTTAGTTCGGCTCCTAAAATTCCTATCAATTTGTAAACGATAGAACAAAAGAGAGAACTAAAGAATATGATCCTGTCCTTTTGAATTTCTGTAGTTCTAAAACTGATAGGATCTTCATCCTCTGCAGTTGGCGCAATAATTTATAATGCTTGAATTTAATGAATTTGCCACTTGAATGTTTGAAATCTACCGGAAGTAGATAAGTCCACGTTACGGTGTATTTACAGGCAATCTGTAGCATTAATGTAGACTTGGTGCAATTCCTCTAAATTTTAAATGTCATTCCATTGCAGTATCGATCTAAATACAACTAAAAACCATAAAAAGCGCAAACAGTTGTCTTTACGCGCACATTAGGACAGTAACGTGTAAAAAACAAGATGTCAAATATGAAAAAGTATGTATGCGGGAAAAATCATATCCTCTCAGGAAAATGCCGGGACTAGAAAACAACATTTCACGTTGTGCTTGTTTTTCCATGAAACTACAAAACAAAGCCATTCCCTTTTATATCCTCTGATGCTGTACCGCATATAAAATGTGTTTCTTTCCTTTTTTTGTCTCAAACAGCAATAGCTTTATCAAGTTTCGGAAAGAAATTTATTAAAATTTATTTTTGCTAAAAGGGAATCGCCCGGATAAACTGTTTTGACTTATTTCACCTAAATATTTTTGGTATTTAATTATTAAATTGTGCAAATAAACGACCAAACAGGGTAATTAAAATTCTGTTTACACACAAGCAAATCGGCAAGATAATATCTTTCCGAAACGTAACAAAACCATTTTCTTCTCTGCCTTGAGTTCCAAAGGGTAACTTCTTTCAGTAGTGTTGCAGTAAAATGTGTAAATTTTATAGATTTATTAAGAATCTTCTGACCCGAGGCAATATGTACATCATAGACTACAGTTTGCAGTGCCTGTCGATATCCTGACACTTAAAAGTACTACTAGTAGTTTTGAATCATACAAATCAATTTACTAAAGATTACAATGTCACATGGCTGACACAGGGGTTGGTCCACCAACCAATGAGGTGGCCTCTCTGCCAGATATAAATTATGTTAATGAGGTGCCATCCCATGATGTCTTGCAGACAGACCCCAGCTGAGGTCAGTGCAGATAGTCTTGCAGATGGACCCCCAGCTGAGGTGGCAGGATGACCAAGAACACCCCCCACCTGGTATACAGCCAGGTGAGGACGGCATACATTAACCGTGCGTAAGCACGGGCTCCATCTAGTTTATACAAATAATTACAATGGCAAACATTTGTTCCACCATTACAGAACAGACGTATAACTAGCCGTACATTTTCTTTGAAGAAAAATTTCTTCGGTGTTTCTAAATGATAATACATACAATGTAAAATAACTCAAATAGTCTATACAGTTCGATACTGTAGGTGTGTCAAATTAGTCTCACATAACAGTAGTGAATTTAAACATTCCAAACTCTGAATTTAGCTGAACACCAGAAGTTGATTTTTGAAGTCAGTTTTTGATCATATAAATTCAGTACTGTCATGGTTAATTATTTGACATAAAACATAAAGAAGAAATGGGGGTTCAAATAATTAACATGGGAAATACCACGTCTAATATGTAATGATCTGTTCAACAAGCCAACGTTTGTTTCAATATGTTACTCTTTGAGAACTTGTGATCGATCGTGATGGATTCAGTTACTTGTTACCCAGCAACCCAGCACGTTCAGTAAGCTGCAGTTTATTCCATACAGTTCTCCAAACCGAAATAGAATCTCATTTTTTTCTAAATATAAAATCAGGAATAGTAAAGACTAGATTGTAACTTACCTCATTTGAAATCATGTTATTTAGCTTACATTATTGTGAAAGTTTTGTTGTCAACAAACGTTTATAACCAAAGTTACCTGTTAAATTCATGTTACATATGATGAGTTATCTTTTCAAAACAGATCCTTTAAGAGCCTTTTCCTTTTTTGTTTAACCCTTAACCTTTTTTAGATGACCATTTTGCATTTTAGGGGAGGCTAAAAAGTGTTTTATCCTTCCCATGATATAAAATTTGATCTGAATTGTTTGTATTGGATCATTTAAAGTTCCTGAATTTCATGTAGTGTCCCCTTAAATTAATTAAGATCCCCTTAATGAAATGTTCATTGGTCACATATCATTGAGCAAGGGGTTATGTGCTTACATTGCTGTAAACTCACATAATGTAAAACATTCATTGACTTCCTATTTTTTAAAAGTTTTAAGTGGATATCAACTTTGTCATTATGTATGTGATGTACTCAGATGTAGGCAATACCTTCAGTACATGGAATTTGTATCAGTTTGGGAACAATGGCGCATCAAAAGCACAGCGTGAAATTCCTATGTCCTCTCTTTTGTTCTAGACGTTTCGAAACTAATACAAATTCCGTGTACTGGTTTTTAACTTTGTTAAAAAGTAAAATGTGAAAAAGTAAGAGATATTTATTTTAAAAAATAAAAATGAGATTCTATTTCGGCTTGGGGAACTGTAGTTTCATATTTACGTGATCTTGCTCCTGTGTGTCTGAACGGCAAAATGTCACAGAAAGTACACACAGAAACTTAGTGACTTGCACAGTGCAGAACCAAAGTCTTGATAATGTCACCAAATTCATTATCAGTACCCTTCACTGTCATATACTTAAATCTGTCTGCAGTTTAGGGAAGAAGTCTACGCACGATTATTTATTGAGCCAAATGTTATTGATGAGGTTAATTTGATGAAAGCCACAATCCAAGTTGGGCCCATTACAGCCTGTAGAAACTCCAAGTGTGGTAATATTCTGGTTTCAGTCGTTTCGTCGTTTGTTAGCCGCTTGGATAAGTTTGAATGCTATTTTAACAATATTTCGCACAGCGTCAAAACGGTGGTACTTCGAGACTGAATCTAATTCTCAAACACTTCAGAATAATATCACCATGCGGTTTTGCAGTTTTATTCCATACAGAGTGCATATCATTAGTGGAACTAAAGGAAATTTTAAATTCTCATAAACATTTTAATAGAAATAGGGAGATATTTTCTGTAATTTAAAATGTAGTTAATCATTATTTTGGTACTATTTGCAAGTTGGAACACATGCAAAATTTTACTTTTGAAATTATTTACCAATAAAAATGTATTTGGAGGAAATAGCACACTGCCTTCTCGTTTTTATTGAAATGTTAAAAAACATGGTGTGTTGCATCCTTGCCTCTTTTAATGACCCACTTAAATTAAATTAAGAAACGTTCAACAGCATACACCGAAATGTTTTGATGAGGTCATAATTTAAGTTTACGATAGAAATCTAGATCCTGTCTACAAAACCCATGGGCGGATTCACAAGAAACAAAGGTAAGACTGGCTCAAGATAAGAGATCTCCGAACACAATTAAAAATAAAGGTGGCACCTTTTTATCACGTTATAAATTTATGTAATTAATTTAAAGAATAAACAGAAAAGCACTGAACTCCCATTGTTAGAAAAAGACGTAATGTTAAATTCCTTCCTTAGTTATTTTCAAAATATATTCCTACATGCTTTGTACGGTTATTGCTTCCTTACATGAATTTGTTTCATGCCTTGAAGGAAACTTTTCCAGCGTTAGAAGTGCCCGCAACGTGTGGAGTAGACTGCCATTGACAAAGCATTGCAAACATAAATTGAGACAGTGCTTGTCTCGAAGGCACAGATATCGGATAAAGGTAATAGATAAGTAGAGTGACGCCGACAAAGGTATTTGGAACAGATTGGGTTAATTCCTGTAATTCTAATACTGCCGGGTTTCCTGATATTGAAAGAAAACGAGATATCGTACTAAAAGGCGAACAAACTAGATAATGTTTAAATAACTACCCCATAAGCCCATTTTAATAAGCAAATTTAATTTACACGTCTGTCCATAATCTATACTGTTAACAGGCAATCTCAAATTTTCTTACAAAATGCTTGGACATGTAGTGAGTCACCTGAACCTGCTGGTAACCTTAACTTCTCTCAAAATGTCCAAACTACGATTAGGAAAAGTACCGTGATTTCATTTGAGATCCATTTGTGTAGCACTGGGGTTTAACCTTGAACTGAAAATTTGGTGTACTTCTTTAAATCGAGATGTCCGCAGATGGATAATGAGGTGAACTGGGCTTTCTTCACCAGAATTTAGACTACTTATGTTAGTGTTGGGTAAATTAGGCTTCATATTATGGCAATATTGATTTTATCTCTACAAATGGAGACTACAAATGGAGACAACCTGGGCCAGTTAACTTTAATTTATAAAGGTAAATTTGATAAAGGCAGCCCTAGACGACACAGCGAACTACAGGCCAGGCTTAATCTCACCACACAAACTACTCACAAATGGAACTACTGCGGTAAATATACAGCCGCAAAATAATCAGGAACAAGAATACCTTCCAATCAAAGGCCGAACCGCCCGCTTCGCAAATAATCATTAAAACGTAAATAGTGACTAAGATGCAAATAGTTATTAAAACATGAAAAACTGACAAAAATCTAGAAATTTGACCTTCAATTGACCTTGACCTATATCTTGACCTTGGTCCCATTTACTTGTCTCAAACATCATAACATGTGATATTAGCAGCCAACACTAAAAATTTTGACACTTTTTATTGCTGTGACCTTGGACTTGACCCAATGACCTTGATATTCAAACCTGACCTAGATTTATGAAGATGTACCATGATACAAAAAGGGTCAAATGGTTCGAAAGTTATAGCCTGGACAGACAGACAGACAGACAGATAGACAGACAGACAGACAGATATGACTGAAAACATTACCTTCCCGCATACACGGGCGGTAAATATTGTGCTATCGTATGCTCCATGATCAAAGAAAACTTACAGCCAGACGCGTATAATTATCTGCTTACGGTATCTGACTGGCTGAGGAACTCGTTTTTATTCCATAATCTGATTCAAGGTTAATCTTCGGTACCAGAAGAACCTAATAATGTCACACGGTGCTTGTTTGATATAAAGTAATTGATTACTTGAAAGGTAAAGCCTTCGTTTTTTCTTAAATCCAAAAGACAGCTCATGTTTGGACAAGGCAGAAAATACCAGGTACACGTGTTCGACCTTTTCAATAAAAAAAAAAACTTTCACGTTAAGAAGTATTGGTGATGGAATGTTAGAACGCATCAGGTTATGAATTATTGTCTAAAAAAGCCGTAGGCCGAGCTGATCGCTAATAATTGGCTCAGTGGCAGCATAAATGCATCAATCCAGTCCTTAGCTGTGAGCTACTCTACTCACACATGCTGCGTACATTACTAAGATCACATTATTCTCTGGCCCGGCGACAGACGGGCTAAGAGCTAGTTACTATTGATTTTGGGAACGTCTGTAAACAAACAATTCAGGCTTTGCGCGATAAAAACAGTGTTAAATTGTATTGTCCCAAAATTTCTTCTCTTACCATCATTATTATTATCAGTGATTTTAACAAGAGCATTATTTTTACACGGTCATAACACAGAAATTGCATCAATTATGTAATAAGGATAAAAAGAGAGTTCCCATAATGCACTGTGTGAACGTTTTAATACGATTTTTGTGTACTGCACGGTTTCATTTGTTGTGTTGGTTCAGGATAACTTTTGAACAGTTCTACCTAGATCAGTGTGCAGGTTACGTATTCAATAATTTTGATAAATGATGAACTAAGTAAAAAATATCAATTGATTAATTTTTTGTAGTTTTCTTTCTCTTAGTGGCATCAGAGGATCAGTTTGGGAACAATAGTGAGTCAAAAACACAACGTGAGATTCTTTCGTTCTGTCCTTTGTTCGGTGTATATCCAAATTGATACTAATTTCAGGAGATGCTTTGCCGGTGTCGGTGGGCCTGTTGAGACCACCTCGGGATATATCTGAGGGTCCTCGAAATAATGTGCTGTGCTAGCGTTCGAGGGAAAAGCCAAACATGAAAAACAACATTCAATTCTTCCTACACAGTAAAATAATTTTCATGTATTCCTTTAAAGATGACTAAGTCTTAAGATGAAAATACTTTTTTTTCCAAACTAAGCACAGAATTCTCTAAGAGGAATTTTACATAAAGCGAACATACATTTCACCCCTGTTTCTTCTGCAGGGTTTACGGCAACTGCTTTATTAAATTTGCGCTTTGCTTGTCTGTTCATGCAAACACAATTTAAATCAAATACATTGTTATTACCAAAAATATGCAGGGGATGCTACAACATCCAAAAAAATGATCCATTCTACGTTGGTCCCAGTTTTCATGATTAAATTCACAGGAACCAAAAAAATGTATGGCGTCAAAATTCCTTTTTAAAGGATGTGCCTATTAACAGGGGTATCATCCAAAAAGGCACACTTTAATTTTTTCAGCCATATTCAGCATTTAGGTAGCATATAAACCAAGCAAACTAATATGAAAACCACATAACTTTACGACTGAACGCGACTGATAAACATGACTTTTTCGCATACACAGACGGATACAAAACCTTTCATTTGATAGTTCTCTCCCAATCTACTATTGGCATATTATTGTATACTCAATGAAAGAATACCAGATTGTCATCAATAAAATAGAGATAAATCCGTACGCCACATATTTCCTGATGACATGGAATAGTTTCTTGCATTTGGAATATAATTTGCTGCATGACCTTAAAAATGAATCGAGAAGAGAGAACAGAAGACAAATCTCTGACTTGTCATGTAAGTTGGGTGAAAAGTCAATAAAGTCAGGCTTGTCTGCTGAGTTTCTTGATGAGGTCCTGACCCAACAAGGCTTTCAGCCAATTACTAACATCTTATAAAGTAAGTGTCACGCACTTATGTCGCTAACTCGTTAATGTCTTCTATCATTTCAACATTCTTTGTGTACTGCATAAACATGTTTCCGTCTTAAGAGGAGAGTGCCAAATCGAGATCGTGGAAGACCATTCTATTGTAACTTTGCAAATCGAACTAATCTTTTGTTAATTTGAAGTATACAAATCACAAATCAAATGAGGATCTCCCATGAGGCTTTAATAACATAATACATATAGTATTCTGTCCTGTGATTGGACGACTTATGCTATTTTTAGGTCAAGGGTTATTGAGGTCAAAGTGTCAAACTTCACTTTTCGAGCCTTACAATTGTTATTAATATGATTATTTATTTGTATCAAATAAATAGTTATATTTATCCCCCGCGTATGCAGGAAGGTAATCTTTTCTGTCGTGTCTGCGTGTCTGTACAGGCTAGAAACCTCATTTTTGATGTGGAGCTACATCTAAAGTTACGATATCTGGGTCAAGATTGAGTACCAAGATCATCAGCTTAAGTTCAAGGTGACAGCAATAAAAATTGTACAATTTTTGTCAGTCGTTTGCCAATATCATGTATTATAATATTTATGACAAGCAGATGAGGTCGAGGTTGAATACAAGGTCATGGTGATTCAAAGGTTAACATCATTTGGAAAACAATTTTCAATCTTTCTAGAATTGTTCGGACAAAGTTGGACTGACCCCCCTCACTTTCGGACAAAGTTCGCCTCCGTTTCCGGACAAAGTTGGACTGCCCCTCTCTAATTTTCAGACAAAGTTGGACTGAACCCCCATTTTTGGACAAAGTTGTACTGAACCACCCCCGTCCACTTTGTGAATTTTAGTTTCAGTGTATTTTGCCTTTGGGCTTAGAATTTCTTGAGGGACTTGGCTCAAGGGACAAACAGTTCCCTATTCCGTTGGGGGGGGGGGGGAGG
>JBCAUI010527698.1:0-11503 GCA_038406195.1 Haplosyllis anthogorgicola | reverse complement strand
AGGGTCTGGCTTTGAAATATAGAACACTGGCTGGACCCATGCCAAATAACAATAACAAAACAAAAATGAATTTTCCTGTGAATAAAATAAAAATTCTGAATATTTTTATTTTTATTTTTGAAACTAAATATATAAGACCCATTTTACTTTAAATTTAAAAAAATACATCAGTTGTTTCACAAAAATGTGAAAACCAACAAAATGTGTAAGCGACTTTTTCACCTACCAATGCCACTCAATATAACGATTTATGTGTACCATGGTACAGGGCCAAGTGTCTACTTAATGCAGATCATAGCAGAATTTTAGATTTTTTGCCTAATTAATGGCAATTACCATATATAATAAATTAACAAAATTGCTACATTTTTTGTCATAATTTTTTTAAAACTTTTGACCACAGCAAAAGATTTATGTTTCACTTTCCCAGCATTACATATGGTTTTGCTTTCAATTGACCTACATGAAATGACCTTTTTTTTGCCAGTATGCATATAACACTTTTCCCGTTCACGATCCTATAGTCTGGTTAAAGTCTAATAGACTTTAAATCAGACAAAAAAATACAGTATCAGTCACTGGCACAGTAATCAACACATGGCATGCAACAAAACTAAGTGCAATGTAACTACTATAACGATATGTTTTATTATATTTTGACGGAAAGTCCATTCCTCATACTGTGCACACTGTTATTTTTATAATGTTTTAATCGTGGAGATTTATAAATTCCGATGAAATATCTAAATCCAAGAAGCTTTTGAGACCCCCCCCCCCCATCCCCCATTTCATTAACATCTCAACAGTCGGGGTTTAATATTGCAAATTTGGAGAGAAATCTTGTGAATTCTCTAAGAAAAATCCTTGACCCCTTCATTTCTGTATGTTACTTTGCCGCACGTGTAATTGAAAGACTTTACAAAATTACTGGTTAGAATTACACTTACTATAACTATGTTAATTACTACTAATTCACGTTCATCTGGAGCGCGTTTCTACACGTTTAACAACCTACTATCTATCCCGTATGAAATTGTCATTTTTCTGGTTTTAAGCAATGTCACACAAAGTTTAGAGAACGAGTAATTAGCACCGACAGAGGTAATTCACAACATTGCTTTCTGAGGATTGTGCACAATTCTCACATGGTCCAGAAATAAAATGTTGAGTCATGTATGTGGGTGAAAACATAAATATATTATCCCAAAATGTTCTTAAATTAAATCAAATTGTTTAAGATATACCTGAACCTATTAAGATATACCTAAACGTAGACTTCTTCTATGTTATTTAAAAATATCAAGCACTTTCACTGTTATCACACACTGGGAAAATCATAAATTTTTAAAGGTAGGCCTAACAGAAATTGTATTTTGCGTATGTGTTCTTTTTTTTAGACTTGGGAGATTCTTTCTTCCATTTAAAGGCAATCAAAGAACACAAAAGCGGTTTAATTTTAGTTAATTTTATGATATGAATACATTCACTGGATGATAAGAATTGTGCATCTCTACAAGACTGTTATAGCTACATACGCACTTCTAACATGTTACATGCAAATCCCTGTGTAGCTCTTTTTAAAGTTCCGTTTATTTCCGTTTTTGTACGTTCTTATACGCCTCAATAGAGGAATGACAGAAACATTTTTTTTTAAAATTTGGTTTATATTTTCTCATTTTTTAGCATATGTCTACATATTTTCACACATGTAGATAGCAAAATATACATTAGCGTGAAGGTCATGTACTCTAGTTATTCGCTCAGATCCGTCGGGCCTTTCCTGCGGCATGTTAGAGCGTACAGCAAACAAAGGCTACACATCTAATATCATTTAACCATATGTCTCTTACCATGTACGTTTGTCATGCGTTGGCATCACGGAGCCACCGACGGGCGATTTAAAAGGGAGAAAATAGAAACAAAAGACACTTTAACATGATGAAATTATTCGACTGCGTTGCGAAAACAATCAACAATTACAATCATTTCAGAGAACCACGTTTATTAGTCTCAATAGTTGAGTAATTACTTAATTTATTTAAGGACAGTTTTCGAGAGAATTTATTTGGCCTACTCGTTTCAAAATTATAGGTGCGAAAAGTAGGTCCATGTGGACCTGAGCTCATTTCATAAATTGGAATACACTACAGAGATCATTGCGCAATGACAACGACAAGCAGACGGCGATTGCATAGCTGATGCCAAATGGACCAAAGATTTCCACTTCCTACAATGATTGAGCTTTAAGTTTCATAATTTTCTGCTCCGAAAATTCTAGTTTTCTTTAAGAGCAAGTGGAAACCTTCATGGATAATGATAAGCAAAACATAAAAGGCAAATGCCACAATGGTGAAAGAATTAATTCTATATACAACTTATTTTTCTTATTTGTAAATTGTGCGGTAGAATAAAATAGCTCAGGTTTCAATTAAAGGAGCACTTAATAAAAAAAATTCTATCTTAATTCTGAATAAGCTTTAGTGCTTGTATTGGTAGTTGAAAAAGCCTTGTGTATTTATCTTAGAAATACAGTTAAAAGAAAATTGGAATCGTGATCTTAAATCTTACATTTCACGAAAGTTGTCTGAGAATTTTAAACAAATTAAATGTTTTCTTTCTATTAACGCCTAAACATGAATTTCAATAGTAAACATTTCATATCAATATTTTAAGTTAAAGAAAGAAAACTGTTTACAAGGGATTCAGTTGGTAGTCCGCCGTGCAAAATGATCTCACTTATATTAAAATATCTCACTGTTGTTTATGTCAAAGTGTGGCGATAAAACCGTTTGCAGTCAATCAGGTAATGCCGTTTAAAGTTTGCATACCTTGCACGACTGCGCAAGACATGTGCACTGAGAGTTGAATACCCTGAGTGCAACACTGACTGGTTCATCCAACAGTCAGTACACTAGTCTTGCACTAACCCTTTAATTTGCAGTCAACGACAGGTTTTGAGCAAATTGCCAAACGTACCAACTGCATTCCGGAAGTTCTTTTCCTAAGATCTATTTATACATATAAAATATCAAGAATTGAAAGTTCTTGTGCATTGGTTCGACAAATGTAAATCTTGGATATAAACGTTTCTCTGTACAGTTTCTTACCATGATCATATCCTTCCAAAGCTGTTTAAAACACAATTTTATCACTTAATTTTTTTTAAACTGAATTTTCTTGCATATTTGATTTAAATAAACAGTACATTTCCCAATAAGTTTGGAAAAAAAAAACGTACTTCAAAAAGGCAAAATAAAAATTATGGTCTCACCAAAAGCAATACCATTTTTCTTTAAAAGCAAAGCGGGTAGACATATCCAAAATCTAGGCCTACTACACCGAAATCTAATGTCGTATTTTAATTTTATATCATGCAAAGTGAAACTTCGAATTTTGCACTACGTTTAGTTATAATTACAGTGATGGAAACGAATCTCAATCAATAAAATGGGAAATTAGTTTGGCATTAAATTTAAACTGTTTTCTGTCTAATTTACAAGGGAAAACGACAAAATTTTTACAAATCCCGTCGCTGAAAACCGAAAAAGGTATTTTCACAAGGCGGTAATATTTTTGATTAAATTTGAAGAGTTCCATCACTGTATTCATACACGTGGATGAAGAGCACAAATTCTTTTCGGATTTTGGTTTTTTTGTTTCTTTGGTCTGTTCGGGTTTTTTTGCACATATCTAATTATATCTGATGTAACCGTTTGAAAAATATGCCTAAACTACCACATTAAAAGCACCGTTAGTTACCTGCATCTATGATTTGTGCGGAAAAAATTGAAGAAAATGACGAAAATTTTCAATTGTACTTCGAAATTTTTTTCCACAAACTTGATATTTCAAATGACTTTCAATAAATTCGTACTTTAAGAAAGATTTCAATTAACTTCTCTTGTGTTATGGTTCTTTTTGCACAATGCAGTACCGTGACTAGTTTTTAGTGACCATACAACCAAACAATGTAAAATTACGTAAAAAGCGCATACATACCTGGAGTAATAGAAGCGTTAGGAATGACAACAGATGCATCTTCGTCTTGACCTTCGTACGTTGATATCATCATGTTCTCCTTGTTACCCTTCTTATCTACAACACCAAACAATGTATAAATCTTACATTTTTACGTTGCCATAAATGCCACAATATAGTGCCTACTGGAGTATTCTTAATTGCAATCAACATACAGTAGTCAGAAGTGACCGTTAAATTTAGCCTGATAATATGAATGAATAAATAAAATGAGTAAATCTGTGTCAGGGAAGATTGTGTAACAATTATGTTTGCCTTTATGTTTAAAAATCGTGATTTAATTGCGACTCTTTATTTATTTTTTATTTTCCACTGCTCGACCCACTTACTCCTATTCATGTTGTTCATGTCACTACTGTGGTTCGGGTTGGTCATCGGCATGGCAGGTCGGGAACCTCTGGGTCGCATTCCGGGCACCTTAACCGTGGTTCGCGCCAACACGATCTCCTTCCCATGAACATCATCCATGTAATCCTTTAGCAAAAGAACATAAGCGTACAGCTTCAAATACAGTCAATAAATTGGATTCGTTATAGAAATTCTAATGATAAGCCAGGGTCAGATCTTGGATTGCTAGTTGAAAACAGTAAATAGAGGGAGACGGTGCACTCTTAATTTTGAAACCTGAAGATTGTTTGATGGGACGCCCACTTTATTACAGCTTTTGAAGAAAATCTATCTGACACATCATTGAGTGGTTGTGACAATGAGAACTTACATGTAAACTCGGATGGTAAATAATTTTGCCGTCGTCTGACAGCGCCACATATTTTTTCTTCCATTCCTTGTTTAGTGGTTTGGTTGATTTCTTGTATAGATAACCCTGAAACGAAAAGAATTCGTTAGCTTTGAAAGAAAGAATGGGACACCAAAAATAGAATTGCCAGGTTTCTTTTTTTCAACATTCCGTACCTTACATGCAGCGACAATAGTGAATATTTGTACAAAAAATAACAGCACATATTTTGCCCAACATAGTTCTTTGGTGCTTCAAAACTTTTTAGGTCCCATTTTGCCGTGTCACATTTTGTAAAGAATGTCACATGATTTCTTCTATAAATCATGGAGTGGTTGCACATATTGTACCCGTGTCAGTAATGTGAACCACAATGCTACATAGTGCAGACTATGACTGAACTAACCTGTTTGAGAGGAATAGCTCGACCGCTTCCCATCTGCCCATTCTTCATCTTGTTGTTGTCTTCTTCTTGTTTACCTTTCTGCTGTAATAAACAAACAAATAAATGTTACTCGATAGTCTAGTAAAATTACATCAAGGTCAACAAGTGCATGGGGTTTCACTGAGTGCACAAAGGTCAATCAGTGCACACAGGGTCAAAGTAAATGACTGTACGTTTTATTATTAATGCTATTTAGTTCAGTGTTGTCAGTGCACAAAGCATAGTATTGTTGTAGCAAAACGAAAAAACATAACAAGCAAATTAACAACAGGGAAAATAATACAAGCTGTGTTTTAGGCGCCACCAAGTGTGAAAATTGTGCAACGTCGTGCTCGGGCTGCAAAATGCATTCAAGACTGGTTAATCTTATGTAAAACAAACATGCCATTTGTTAGTTCTCTCCTTAACCTATGCTTATGTAAGTGTGCGCAAGTTAAAATGATTTTTCTTACGTTTTAACATTCAGTTGCTTTCAGATTTATTTTGTTGGTTATATGCAGCTTAGTTGAGGCGACGTGTTACTTGGCATTAAATATATGCTACAAGACTGTTTTTTATTTGAATTGGGAGGGGATCTATAAAAATACATGTACAGGTGTCACGAGTTACCTCGTAATCTTGACCCGACGAAAAATGTTCCTTGCAAGATTAAAACTTGAAGCTTACATTCATACATATTAGGAACCTTTAGCTCACATGAACAAAATGCCCAATTTCAGGCTTTGAAATAAAAATTCGAATTGTCTGGGAAAATCAGGTGTTTACGGCATAGGTTGGGGGGAACCAACTTCATTTCCGCCCACCGCCAAAAAAAAGGCGAAAACTGTATAAAATGGGGGGAAAAAATATCTGGCACCTGATCCTTGATCTGCCAATATGAGTCAGTCACTAACTTTGATTAGAATATTGTTATCGCAGATTTTTACATTGGTTAAATTATCAGGTCAAAAAGTACGGGGCTACCGCGGACGCTACAGACGCCAAAAAATTTAGATAAAAATATAATAACAGACTGACGAACCAAGTTGGAAATATGGTGAGTTTACAACAGTCTCACTTACAGCTAATACATCGGCGAAATTTCAAAGAATAAGTAAATAAATAAAACGGTTTGTACCTAATTTCTAAGGGGAAAAGGTGAAGATACTTTATCATTGCAAAAAGTCTAAATAAGTTCATTTTAAAATACTTGAAAGCACAGTTTTAAGGGGAGAAACAACAATGTATAGAATTTTCTAACAACATAAAAAATAATGAAAATACTTGTAACATATACAGCAAGATTCCTGGGTGAAACATTCAAATTAAAAATTATATGAACTGTTGAACAACATTCCCCACATTTGTACTGCATGTAAGGGCGGGTGTTCAATGAACGACTGAAGCTTGCAGCAACGTTATATAACGTGCAAAGTTGGGGATTATTGGCGTGGCTTGATGTACCTGTAGACGGAGCTAAAGTGATTGACAACAGCTTCTGTCCAATCAAATTGAAGCCCAAATACTCACTATCATTTTTAATTCATTTTCAGAAACTTCGTGTATCTGTGTTTTAAGATAGCACTCAAGCCACACTTAACACCGATCCACATCACAACAGAAGAAAATTAAACAAAAAATAATTTAATCACATGACTTGTTTGATGTGATTAATTGGGCACACAGAGGGGGCGCCACTTACTGTAAACAAGTTGCTGCGCCGCCGATTTTTCCGACTTTGCGTCGGCGTCGAGCTAGGTGTTGGTAAGTCTTTACTATCTGGAGGTTTATCCTAAAATAAAACATGAAAAACTCTTCTACAGTTACCATGGCAACATGCAAATTAAAATACATTGAGTTAGCCAATCAGCATTGCACATTCATGTCAGCTGACACCAACCAACCAATCAACATTGCTCTACTAAAAGACACGATAAAACAGCAACCAATAAGCGTTGCCATTTTATGAGAAGCACCCCCAATCCTACTTGTGATTGGTCTTTTCTGTAATGCCCTTTACAATGCAGCAGCCATGCACATTTGCCTGTGTCTACATGTTGATGCAGCAGATACCCATGTACATGTGCATGCACAATATCCCAGTACTAAGCACATATAATCCAAGATGTGCCTGTTTTGAGTTTTTATCTACATTTGTTTCGGGGTGGGGTTAGCATGTTTTCTGTACAATATTTGATTTTCTGAAAAAGAACATATTGATGTAAAATATAACACAAGAGCCATTCTGTAATTCCTAATGTCTCTTATTTACACTAATGTGTTGATAAAATTTTATTTAAAAACGAAGACAAAATAACAATGAAGAATTGTTTGTTGGGTTAAAAGTAAGATGGGTCAAAGAATGTCAATTGCTCAGGCAAAGGTTGATTCAAACAGAAACAATAATTACATATCAAGGAGTGTTACATGAATAATGTTAATTGTTTGTAGTTCAATGCGAGTTTGTTTGGGAAACAGTAACACTTTAATTTAGTGGTGTGCCACAACCCAAGATGCACTTATTCCCAGATGCTGGTCAATGGTTAAATTGCCGGTAGATCTAATTAAAGATGAAGTAACGCCTTATACATTTTATCAGTAAGTCAGTAGTTTCTAGATAGCAACAATTTGATGTCTGCTTGAGTTAATTTTAATGAAAATTGTGTCCAGATGAATATATTTGGTTTTATACAGTGGAACTTCCCCTGGTAGGACCTTCTTTTACACAGTCACAATATCTTTGTATCAGATTTGAAAGTATCACAACAATTTTACTTCGGAAAATTGGGTGGTCGTCCAAAGGAAGGTCTACTGTACATGAATTGAATATGTATTTGTGCATGTGTATGGAAATGTGTATAAATGCTAGCTGACGTAGGACTATCTCACAATCCAATTTTTATACAAATACAGTAAAATCTGTTTTGGGCGAACTCCCCATTATTTCTGAGAAAATGTACGTGGATGACAGTAAGTTCGCCTAATGGAGTACAAAATACTAAGTAAAAATCAATTAGGTGCTTGAAAATTAGTACGTGGATGACAGTAGTTCACCCAATGGCTAGTACGCCCAATGCAGATTTTACTGTAATAATAATCTGACACTACAAAAATGAAAAACTGAATTTTCATTTTATGAGAAAGAAAATTCTTTTGTTACATATATGGTCTTTCTGTACTTTCAGTTTTAAATTTTTCTTCGGTGAAAACAAGAAGCAGGGTCAGCGTAGGAAGAGTTCCAAGCCGAAGATAGTGATACCACCTCGGTAACACTCACTGGATACGAGTAGATCTTTCGTTATTGTTGGTACTAGTTACCAAGTTGTTATGTTTCTTTGCACTAGTCATGTTGTTCCTTTCGAAGTGGCAAAAGTACTTGTTTTAATGCCAAGGATTGATTAACCCGGTCCGTAATCTCAGTCACACTTGAGATTAGATTGTATTTCTTCAGTTCAAATACCGATAACGAAATGGATTTGTCTTTAGTTGCAAAAGGAAAGGAACACGACAAAGAGTGCGATGTGACAATACTCTTGTGTCCAACCGCAATACAGTCGTGTAACTGGAGCTTCTGAATGCAATATTACTTACATTATCCGGAATATTGTTGTACATACAACTGAATAAAGGGTACTGAAACCGTGAGAAATGTAATTTTGGTTTGTTAAATTAGTAGCATGATTTTGGCACATTAATATTACGAAGGGACATAACATTCTTACTTGTTCAACCTAGAGATATTTCACTGTAACAAAACATTCCCGTTTGACACGAAGGGAATCGGAGTAATTTAAATGTGCCTGCAGCAGTAAGTGATCGTAAAGAGGATAAAACGCTCATTATACTTAAATATATCGATCATTACATAAACGTATGTTAGTCTAACGTTTTATATACAGGTATATCATATCAAAGTGCATGGATTTATTGTACTGTAATAATTCCTCATACACGTAACAAATCAATTTATATGTTTTGTGTCGTACAAAATATTGGAATAAAAACGGTTTATCTTGTAAATACGAATAAAGCTTGCTGTACATAAAAACTGTTATTTATTAACACGTTGTTGAGAAGGTATTGCTCATAATCTATGAATTTTGAGGAGTTGATTTTCATTAAACAGAAGTTATTAGACATCATAGCATTTTACCGTATTTTCCACAAGTAAAGTTTGGGTTTTAAAATATGGAAGTGGAACCAAAAATGGAGGAAAACAATTCCCCGAGTCGGTTAAGGCTGTAACAAATCGACTTCCAAGTAATACTGAACGGATATCTTAAAGCATTTGTGAGAAATACGGTAACTGATACCTGGTACCTGATAAATTAATTCTTAGAATGGTAAGGAATTTATAGCTAATACTTACAGCTAAAACACTTAACTTATATATGTTTATGGGCTGCATATTTCATGCCGTGAAATTGCAGTTTTCTGTTGCAGTAAGACAAAGCGACACTGTTCTGGTAACCGCATACATTAAAATGCATACAGTGTAATTATCTTGCATAAATTTGAGCCACAAATAGTAAACAAAACAATGAATAATTTCAAAAAGAATAAGAGACTGGTTGAAACATTCAAAGTATTTTATTGTTTGTTAAATTATGTATGCTGCTGAATGGGTGTTTTTGAATGCGTAACAGTAAAGTCTCAATTGTATTGGTCCAAATAGGAATTCGATACAAGTTAACAGAAAAAAGGGTTCTTATGTTATCTGTTATGTCTTAAGTGTGTTCCAAAGTAAGTTTAGTCATGGGTAACATTTTTACACTACAGAAAATGAGTGAAATTAGAGACATGTATAGTATTGTAGATTTAATACTCGTTCTGTCATATAACTTTGATACTAGTCATGTTTGGAACATTTCAAAAATATTAAATACTTAAGGAAAGGAACACTGAAAATTGTGCGTCATAATATAGTTTCGCAACAGTTCCTATCTAGCTTTATGGAATGAGTCGCACCTTTAATGTGTAAACGTTAAAGAAGACCTTCTACCTTTTTCATTTGCTACCAATTCATGTGTAGTGAACAGTTTCTTCTTTTTATTGTCATCCCAGTAGACTTAATTGAGTGTGTGCTTGATTCAATACATGTATTATGATGTCTGAAGTAAACTGAACATTCCATTCATGAAAACTACTCAACTTGTATTTAGAAACTCGTATTCAAGAAGGTAGTCGAATTATGTACAATTATTGTATAAGCATATCTTCCATTCAGTTATAATGTTAACGATTGCGGGTTTTTTCTTTATTGTTTTTGTAAATTGGTGTCCTAAGAGGAAGAAACTAGGTAGTATTGAATAATTTTCTTTGAAAATAACAATACAATTAAATTACGAATTTCTAACTTACGTACACCATGTTAAAAGTCAAAGAAAACTCTTGTGACAATATATGCTTTGGTATATTTAACAAAGGGTATTTATTGACTATTATCCTTCAACCATAATTATTTACATTTATACATTTAGGTATTCTTTTAACCACTTTAGCATTTGTAAAAAAAAGAAATATTTTTATATGCGAATTCATAATGCAACGGGAAAGCTTAAACGTTGTTAATTCAAGTAAATACATGCATACTTTTAAAACTTTTGTTTTTTGTTTCTACCAACTAAACGAATGGTGCGTTTAACTAAACTTGAGAGTATAAAAAATGATAGTAAGTAAGATACGTACATTAGCGAGATGCGCTGGTTCTCCGTTATTGATAACATTGCGTCCACGAGTCTATAATGTCATGCACATAAAACTTGCGATAACAATGGGTGGGTGGGGGGAATTCGGCTGAGGATTACTAGTGGGGGGGGGGGGGGGGCAGTATTGGCTTACAGGTTTCTGTTTTCATGTTTTAATCTGGGGTGCAGAAACGGAAGATTTTCTGAAACGACTTAACTGCTAAAGGCCACCCAAAACCTGGTGAGTTAAAAAATAATTTACGAATTTCTTTCATGGTACGGAAATTTGTAGGCCCAGTTGTCACCTTTATTCCAAAAAGTTACACACACTTAAAATTACAAAATTACACTAGACAGAACAATCGTAGGCGTTTTCAATGGAATAAATAAGTCGGGAGCCGACAGCCCTGGGCCACAATTCAAATATCGACCTTACTTTGTTAGGTTTAAGTACAAACATTAAGCTAAATTTAAACCTTACTACACTCACCCTAACTGTGGGCAAAACCTAGAAACATGATTCAAATGGGAATCTCATGCATAAGTCATTATTTTAAGGTTTAACTTTATTTTATGGTCTAACTTTAAGGTTTAACTTTATTTTAAGGTTTAACTTTA
>JBCAUI010527697.1:0-20263 GCA_038406195.1 Haplosyllis anthogorgicola | reverse complement strand
CCCCCCCCCCCCCCCCCCCAACCTCGGGCGAATACATAACATTAATACATAAATACAAGCATGCATGGTTGTTGGTATATATGTCACAGGAGCAAACTCCTCGCAACCTCGATTTTGATCGTGGGCCTGACAGCTCATACAACCGAGGGTGGTCGTGCAATGCAATGTGTAACTGCTCAGCTACTGAGAGGTAGAGTGGTTCCACTTGACGCCCTACTTGGGGTGATGTTATCAGCTGGTTGGTCGAGTGACCTAACTTGAACTAAAGCTTAACTAACTTAAGCAGCAGACTCCATATGGAGCACCATGTCGGTAAACAGAATATGACTACACAATTACAGTTGGAATGTCCCAAACAGAGTGGCTGTTTGGGGTCGGGCTGATGGTGTTCAAACCTTGCCTCTATGAAGTCAAGGACCCAAAAGAGCATTTGGTACCGATGCTGACTGGTTTTATGCACCTCACACTTGACATCATCAAACCATGACATGGGTTCCATGTCATGGCGATAACGCAGGGCGTTCCACCATGACGTAGGACCACATCACCATAGACTGCACATGTGTGAACTGTCACTGGGACTCATTTCTAAAAATAGATTTTATGGGGTTGACCCTGACCCTGACTACCTGACTGGACTGGCCGACCACACCAAAAAGTGCTTGTCGGATGATCCGGAGGGTGCTGAGAGTCGTGTTGGATGTGGGAAAGTCCTTGCACTGTCACACTCTCCCCCAGACATTTGTCTAACCATGGGGTGTGCTTTATTACTACAAATATAACAGGAATAACATTATCAACAATGGAATTGAATAAATATCATGTGGTTAAATTGACCAGTGAGGTCGAAAATTGAAAATCGAACACATTTAAATAATGGCATGTGCAGTTGAACAAGTTGGTGCTGGTCTATCCTGCTTGTGGTCTGTATAAGCTGGTTACTTCTTGGAGTCACTCACTTTCTTATGTGCGGGTTCATCCTCAGCTGTCAACTCCACACGACTCCGTCTCTGTGCCGAGTTTGGGGACTCAAGGGTGGCAGGCATATCAGGGTCTGATTCTGGAACCATAACTGCTGGTGATTGGTTAGCACCTGACCCCACAGCTAGCCTCCATCCTTGCTCAGTTGTAGTAAGTACAGCACAGGCAGCCTTGGACATGGATACAGTAGAGACCCACATAGCTACAGCACACATGGTGATTGGATCAGCTACCATCTGGAAACACTCTAGAGACATGCCTATGTCAGTGTAGGGTGTCACATCAACACTCTGGTCCATGGATTCCATGACCACTGCCCAGTTGGCTATGTTGGCTACCAGGGGGTCCTGACTATCTTCCATCAGCTCATGGTCTATTATATTGTGAGGTCTGGTGTCCGAAGGCAAAGCATCTCACTGTAGGTCTGTTTCCCCAGTCAGAGGTGGAGGGGTCATGGGCTTCACATGAATAGAGAGAGGAGTGGGCAGCTTAGATATCCATCTAGGACTGGGTCCATTCTCACATGGTTTTAAAGCATGGTCACCCAGCCCTGCACTCCCACTGGTCTCTCTGGGAACCCAGGTGGGATGCCCATTTACTGCACAGAACAGCTCTCTGTCCCTTGCCCTGGTTCTCAGTCATGGGCTGCACTTTGTGAACCTCAGACCTCACCGTAGTCTGGGTGACTTGGCCGATGGATGTCTCTGTACAGTAGGAATTGGGCTTGGCCATGCATGACATATCCAGGTACCCATCAGAGATGCCAGATCTCACATTCATCATTCTCACAACAGTCTTTGGGGTCCAGATCAATCATCAGAGACATGCAGTCCATGAATTCCATGACACAGCCTGGAAGCCAACCTAGTTGCTCATAGGATGGAATATCAAAGCACCCTGTGCACCGGCTGGCATACAGGAGTGTGGCCCCCATGACATTGACTTGATGTTAGTTGTGATCTTGAACATTGTAAATACCCTTAACACATCCAGATATGTAGCTGTCATTGAGGAAATCTTGGACCCTCACATTAGGGGGTTTGGGCAGACAAAATATCATGGTGCTATTGTAATCATTCTTTGCTGACTGTGGCATGGTCCAGGCCAGATGCAGGTGGGCAGCCAGGGTCTGGTGTTGCATGGGGCAGACCAACATCAGTTCCTGATGCCACACAGGCACTGTTAGGTCTCTCTTGTCTTTCCAATTAAGGTGAAATTTAATCCAGCTCAACAGAGTGTTGACAGGATTGGGTGGTGGGACACCATCCTTTTCAGAACCCTTGGTGGTCTGTTGGGAAATGAGGCATCTCCCCTGTCATGATTGGGACCTTCCAGAGTGCCTCTCTTTTGGCCAGGCTCTGGAGGTTCCTTCAGTGGGTTTCTGGTCTTCCTTCCTCCACTCATCCAGTTCCACATCAGGGTCCCTGTCACAATGTTGCTTGACTAAATACATCAGGAGTAATATTGGGACCTGCTCTCAGATGGAGACCTTCCTCATGAGATGGACCAGGACCTCCTAGACTACTCTCAGAAGCAGCATGAGAATGTGCCTAGCCTCATTGAGGGCCTTCTGGGGAGATCAGCTTTTTCCTTGGATGGGGTCCAAGTCCTGGTGGTGTCAGAGTCTGTTTTGTGTCTAACAAAGTTCCATAATTTGGTAATAATATCATTGATAGATGTGACAAGGGGGTGAGCAGAGTCCACATCTGGTTGCCTGTCTAACTCATTCATCATATTGGTCGCAGTCTCACATAACAACAGGTGAGTCTCACTGTAGTCCTTTCACAACAGCGGGACCATATCTTGCACTAGTCCCAGACCCACATCTCCTCTGGCAGCTAGGTCAAAGGGGTCAGGGTCAGGCGTCAGTCTCTTCCATGACTCAGTGATCCTGGTTTGTCATCAGACCACCCTTCTAGTGGAGGATGTCCCGTGTCAGCCAGATGAGCAGAGTCCATTGAGATCAGCATAGCAATGGTACCCAAAGGGTCTCCCACAACCATGGTGGTACCCAGGGCAGACATTCCCCAGTGTAGGTAGTGCCCTAACCCAGGCTCCAATGGCACAGCAGGGTCCCTTCCAGAAAAGAAGGTGTCATACAACAATGACCGGTTTTGCCTATTCGGTTGTGCAGCAGCACTATGAGAACAAAGTTTGTTCTCTTTGGTGTGAAGTTTGGCTTCCCTAGACCAGACCTTTAGTCATCTGTGGAGGTGGGTGGCAACCAAGAGTGGTTTGTAGTGTCTCATTTCAGGCACATCAGTCATATCACCAGCCTGTTTGTCACCTCTGTAGACAGCACAAATGTGAAACTGGACCATGTACACGACCAGAGACATGGAGCAGGAGCATTCAATCTTCAAGTCTTTCCACAGATCTGGTATAGTAGGTGGCTGTTTGCTTCATATCTTCTCAACATGTTCATCAAATTGGGTTTGCTAGTAGAAGTCACACATGGTGTCCCTTGTGTGCTGGTGTGCCTTGCCTTTTACATTAGGTGGGTATTTCTTCAGGGTCTGTGCATGGGCATAATCATAGGAACATTGGTAATCAGCATAGCACAATGCATCTAAAGGATAAGCTGGCTCACTTCATTGTGGCACTGCAGAGCATGTTTGACCACCATATGAGCTATCTCTCCACACATTCAGTTGGTCGACTCACAGGCATCATGAGTCCCTTCTTTTGCTAGTTGAATGTATGCATCTTGGGGTCCCATGCTCTCTGGATCAGCAAGAAACTGAAAAAGAATCTGCACAAATTAATGCATTGGTCAGGGTCATGAGTCAGTCCAACCACTACTCAATAGATTACATGGCAGGCAAAATCGGCTCCAATAAGTTCCACAGTCTGACCCCGGTCAGAGTCAGAGTCTAGGAGTCTACATCCCATCTCCAGAGTCCCATGTTAGTGGGTTGACCATAGGTCTGGTTTCAACTTACAGGAAGGTGTCCTCCATGGTGTTTCCTGTACAGGAACCAAGCTTGAAATGAGCCCCAGATAGCATCCAGGGGCTTTTTATACCTGTAATGATGTCATTATGGGATTCAACATGTGCAGTGCCTTGGTTTCATTTTCCTGCACAGTTGGGGTATTCTCATCATTTTGGCTGCAGTTTTTGTAGAGTTAGGATGTCAAATCCTTTGGGTGCTCAGGTGAGTGCTCCACTCCTGACCACTGGTCGGGGTCCATGGGGGTCAGTCAGCCTCAACTTGACTCAGACAGACCCATCCACCATCCACTGTTTGGGGTCACTTTTGTGTGTGTGGTCGGGGTCCAACCTGGTTGACCAACCGGTTTGTGGTTTTGCTCGATTTTTGATGGTTTTCCTTCACAGGCTTCCACAAGTGGTTGCTTTCTCCCCCAGACTTTCACTTGTACATCTCTCTTTCAGACTACTGGAGAAGACATTCAGCCACATGCAGATGCACTTCATGACCCAGCTCATGGTGCGATTGCAGCTACAATGCATCCTCCGAACCCTGCAGTCATTATGGTTGAGTTGGATGGGGAGGCGAACAGTGGTCAAAGAAGCATGACTCATCCGGCATCCAGGAAGAAGAAGGAGAATGTTCAGACTGGTGAGCTGCTCCCCACAACTGTCCCCAAGGTGACCCTTGCTGTGACTGTCTCATTGGGCATGATTCATGGCCTGAGAACCTTGGACCAGATTTCAAAGGTGGTTGGGGGATCAGGCAAAGCACCAAAGGTTCACATTAAGCTCAGTGAGGAACATGTCCATTCTGACCCCAAAACCTCACTCCTGAGACCTTCCTGGAATGAATGAGTCTAGATATCCTCAGCCCCATACAGTATCTACTGATGGAGGTGAGGTCCTGTTCAGTCATCAATGCCATGTGGGCCATGGGCTATTTTGGAGAGTACACTTCCTCATCAAAGAGGGTCCCTACAGACTGGGTCAAGGTACTGAACCTCACTTTGTTCTTGACCCTCACTCACCCTTGACCGGCTGTCCACGGAGTGCTGAACTAATACTGTCTGATTCGGGTCTTTACTTACAGACCAGCTGACCACAACCATTGTTGGTGGCATGAAATTATTAGATGAAGCCATCATAGACCTGAACCCACCATGCAGTGTGTTCATACATGTGGACACCAAGACCGAGGCTGGTCCATGGCCAGAACACCCTCCTTGGGACAGACCAATGCCAATTCTACTTTACTTCGTGAATCCCCCAGACAAATTCGGTATGACCAAACTGGAGATCCACTACAATCTCACACCTCAGGCTCCAATAACCTGTCTCAGTGGACATAAGCTCTTTGAGACAAGAGACAACATGGCTGTCTTGCCATACAATACCTACTCTACCCAGAACTACTCCACTGGACCCACTGTGTGCAAACTGGGGAGGATGTCCCCACAGGGACCTATGCAGGTGACCACTTATGCCTTCTCCCCTCAGATCATCTCTGTTCAACATCCACTGCATGCTGGAGGGCAACACTTTTGCTATGGGATCAAGGATAGCTACAGTAGAGAAGCTGTTTCATCTTACAAACCTCCAGCAGATGACGATGAAGTTCGACACCTTGGATGACCACATCTGGTCACCCCCATTGAGGTGGAGATGGTTGCTGACTTTGATGCTTTGGTGCCAACCACAGATGGAGTGTGGCCACCCTCTGCATCCAGGATTCCCAAACACAGTTTGACTTGAATGTCTCCTATGAGAAATCCTTCCAGGAAATCTACCAGAAGGTCATGGCTGCTCACACATCAGCTCCCCAGACATTGGATGAACTAGCCACCAAAGTGGGCAACACACTGGTTGCAGGTCAACTACAAGTTGTAGAGGACCAAGCGAAGGCATTCAAGTCTGCAATGGCAGCTTGTTCCACAGCAGTGGAGGAACTGGATGCAAGACTCATTGCCAGCTATCACTGTGTGGTGACCAGCCTGGCTTGGGTCGGTCATTACAAGTCACTCACTGAACTGTCCACTCTCTCCAGTTTGGACATTGTTCTGCACCTGACTACATATCCCAGCGTCATAGTGCTTCCCTACCACTCTCCCAAACTTTGGAAGACCCTGGGGTACATTCAGTCAGTGTCTCAGTCTAAGCCCTCTGGTTAGACTCCATCCACTCCTTTCCCACCAACCATCATACCAGCTGGAGACAAACTGAAAAAAGTCTTGATGAGTCCAAGCAGTCTGCTGCCTCCGGCACTCATGGCACTCAGGATGTGGAGGTCACGATCATTGATGTCCACATTCCCCAGGCCAGGGTATCTGCTGCAAAGCACATCCCACCACTAGTGAACACACAGAAGGTGTCATCTGCAGAGGGGAAGAAGATGATGAAATGTGATGCAGACTCTCCAAGCATGGACAGTAGTTCTCACAAGAAGAAGACGAAGTATAACATCCTTGATGACAATGACTTGGATGCATAGCACCCCTCAATCAGAACCTCAAGAATACTGAGGATTGGCATTGTCATAGAGAAGCCTACCCAAATCAATATGTGTTGGAGGAGAGAGGAAGCAATGCAGAGGAGGCAGAAGAGGATGAGTCTGACAATGACGAGGATGAATCTGAAGCTGAAGCAGCTGCACACCAAGCTGCCATCCTCAAACATTGTTGCTCCCTGTGGCATGATCACTCCAAGGAGGTCAGAAACCTGCATAGCCAACTCTGAACAGAACTTGATATTGACATTTCCAATCCAGCCAAACCTCTGGATGATGGATCGGTTTGGTGATTATGTGGCAGCAGTGCCAACCATTGCACATGTGAGCCTTGGCATCTGAAGAGGACTATATGCCTTCCTGGTACAAGGAGCATGAGGATTTGGTGTGGCTGCATCACAACTTTACTTATTTGTTCCTTGTGGCTGGCCCTCAACAGACCAATGTGGAGTTTGTGCTAATTGGTCTGCATATGAAGGGTGCCCTGCTCCATGGCAAGTATGATCTGGAAAGCTCAACTTGTTATCGGATCTGCCCATACTGTATGGCATACAATGGGAATGACTCTTCCTTCCTATCACATGTCTTACAATCTCATTACAAGACCACACTTACATGTGCCATCTGTGAGAAGAAGCCAATCAGGCTAGGTAAAGGCTGATCCCAAACCATCTGGCCAATGATCACTGCTATGCACCAGCACTTTAAGCTTTACCATTCCAAAGTCAACTCAACCAACAGGATAGAGGACTCTGCTAAGTGGCCTGCTTGCCTCACCTTGCATCACACCCGACTCAAAGCTCTGAAGCTCTGAGAGACTGAGCACCAAGAAGAAAGTGCAGACGATGAGGAAGAATGAAGTCAATGACTCAGAACAGGATTAAATCTCTCTGACATGCCTAGCATAAGAGTTCCTTGCTGCTGGGTTCTGACCACACACATACAAGCCATGTTCATGAAGTTCACAAACATTCATATTGCTGTTCTGTATCATTCTAGTTGTTCCAGTTCTGCTTAGCGATTTTATATTACATACTCAGGATGCCATCCATGCTGCCATGAGTCTTCATCACTGCATCTTCCAGATGACTCCTGGTCAGCACCAGACTTTGCCAAACTTTTAGTCTTGCCATCAGTATTAGTAGTTAATCACTTTACAATTTGTTACATTTTATGTTCCTGACTTGTTCTCACTGTTCATCAAGTTAATAAACAAGTATATTTTAATCTATTCATTTGTATCTCTTAGCTGCTCTCTTACAATACATGTATGCATTGTAGCAACTTGTGAATAAATAACAGTAACACAAACACATAGTTTATGGTCAGTCATTAGCTTGGTCTGACTGGTTATTTGTTGAGTACAGGTGAAACATGCTCACCCATATTTTAACCATGAATGGCATTTTCCGGGGTCAACCTGGTCAGGGCATTGTATCGGTCAAACTTTGATTGGGTTGGATTCAGGTCAAATGTACTCCCATTATCCCTGCACAGTGCTGACAGCTATGAGTTGGGGTCAGTATCGGCTCTTTCACTGACTGCTCATGCTTGTGAAAAGAAACATGTAGTGCCAGGCCATTGAGGCCCTCACCAAGCTTGCACATTTGCATGGCATGCCTCTCCCCCATACATTTCTGTGTGACCTTGCAAGGTTGACAGTCAGGAAGTGGCTCATCTTGATGCTTCTCTGCATGACTCTTATGTCCCACTGTTAGAGATGTGAGCTAGCTCAGCTGACTATGGCTGGGCCTGACCCCATCTTCCCAGCTGCCTGTGTTTGTAGAGTTCCAATCTAATGGGTGTGTTTCAGTCAATGTCCACTTCAGCCATGATGTCCAGAGACAGAGGCAGACTTGGTCAACTGGGCTCCTCCAGAGTGGGGTCTGGGTGGACATGTTCCTGTTTGTTCATGGGTGCCCCAACATGCACCCCTGGAATTACTCAGTAAGCACCAAGTATCCACCCAAGAAGTGCATGTTCAGCCATCCTCAGAACTAAGGCTCAACTGTCATACCTTTGTGGCTTCTCTATCTCATCTCCTTGGAGATTTGTTGTCTTGCAGATCTGACCAGGAAAGGTGTCTTCGGCATCTATGCTGATGTGCAATGGAATGGGCTGACCAGCCCCATTGTTTCCACCTGCCTTGGTGGGTGAGAGAAGAAGAAGATGGTTCCAGTGATCCATTCCCATATGGCCCTCCAGATCTTTGATATGGTATGTGGGTACACCATCTGTGACTTGGCTGTCCACCACATACAGTGTATCACCCCATTGGTCTCTGACCTTTCTTTTCCCCATGAAAGCATCTGCCTTGAGGAGGACCACATCCCCTGGTCATAAGGTAGCAGTGCCTGTGTGCTTATCGTAAAGCCATTTCTGTTGCTTAGCTTCGTCATGTTGAGTCTGCCTGGTGGCTTTGAAGGCCAACTTCAGGTATTCCTGGATGGAAGTGACATACTCAGAAATGCGTCTGGGCTTACATACTTCTCTCATGGTGGGGAAATACAGGTCCAGTGGGAGTCGGGGTCATCAACTGAACATTAAATAGAAAGGACTGTAGCCAGTGATGGCCGACTGTGTGGCATTGGATACCTGCATGATCTCTGCCAGGTGGTCTGCCCAGTCTGATTTCTTATTGATGTCGAGTTTCCCAGTCATGTGCATCAGGGTTTGGTGCATCTGCTTGACTTGTCCATTAGTCTGGGCATGGTATGGACTCGTGCGACATTTCTGAACTCCCAGTAATTTGCACAGCTCAGTCACTACGTTGCTCATGAAGTTGGCACCACGGTCACTCAAGAGTTGGGCAGGTAAAGTCAACATGCACCAAATCAAGAGGTGCAGTGGCTACAATTGGGTGTAGTGGTACCCAACCCACATCACCTTCATGTTTGATACATTGATGGCATATCCTGACTGACTCTTGGGCCCAGTCAGACATGTGAGGCCACCAAAACCTCTGTTGTAGCAAGATCGTCCTGTCCTGGAGTTGATGACAAAGTTGTCCTTATGTCTCAGGAATGTGGCACCTTTCTCAGTCCTTGCATGGTTCCCCAAGGCACCAGCCAAGCTGCCTTTCTTCCCATCCTGGATCCATCTGATTGTTCGATGACTGGGTCTTCCAACTGGGCCTCTCCCAAGTCCACTGTTGGGACATTCTTTGTCTTGGCCTGGAATGCTATGGGTTTGTCTGCAGCCACATCCTCAGGGCACAGTGCCTGGGTCTCTGCCCAATTGGTGGCACCAACTCCAACCCCATTGAGAATGGCTTTCACTTCTTCTTCCCCTAGTCTTTCAGTCTGCCAACTCAAAGCATCAGCTACACAGTTCTCTTTGCCCTTTACATACTCCAGAGAGAAGTCAAACACTGCCAAGGCCCAAACCCAATGATGTCCGGTGGCATCCAGATTTGGCATCGACATCACATGTATCAAAGGGTCATTGTCAGTGTGCACAGTGAACAGACCATAGCTCAAGTATTCCTTAAACTTGTCAGTTACAGCCCACAGCAATGCCAGAAATTCTAACTTGCTGGAGTGGTAGTTGCACTCTGACTGCCTAAGCAACTGACTACCAAAGGCCATGGGGTGCCATTGGCTGTCATCACCCTGTTGTGCCAGGTTGGCTCCCAGACCCTCCTTAGATGCATTGGTGTGTAACAGGAAAGGGCTTGTCGAATCAAGGGAGCTGCAGAACTGGCTGGGTCATCAGAGTGTCCCATAGTTCACAAAAGGCAGCCTGTGCTTGTCATGAGAGTTTTACATGCTCTTTCTTCTTGGTGGCACCCTTGCCTTCCAGGTACTCCATTAGTGGTTATGCTTTCTTGGAGAAGTTCTTTATAAGTCGCTTACAGTGTCCAGCCAAGTTGGTGAATGACCTGATGGCCATATAATTCTTTGGCATGGGGAACTCAGCAATGGTCTGGAGATTGGTCTTGCTGGGTCAGATACCAGATGCTGACACATGGTGTGTGAGGTAGATAATCTCAGTCTGGAACAGATGACACTTAGAGAGCTTCAGGTTGTGCTGCTGAAAGCACTCCAGAACTGCTCTCAGGTGGACCAGATGCTCTTCCTCTGTTCAGGAGTGCACTATGATGTCATCCAGGTGAATTAGGCAGAACATGAGGTTCAGTTCACCCAGACAATTCTGCATCAGCTGTTGAAAGGTTGCTGGTGCATTACACAGCCCAAAGGGCATGTGTTTGCACTTGAAGAAGCCAAGATGTCCGACCATAAAGGCTGTGTACTTCTTCGAGCCAGAACGCATAGGTACCTGCCAGAAACCTGAGAGGAAATTGAAGCTCTAAAAGAACTTTGCCCCATTCAGGTAATCCAGTGTTTCCTGGATGCACAGTAGTGGATAGGAGTCCTTTTTGGTGCACTCATTCAGCTTCCGGAAGTTGATGCAGAACCTCAGACTGCCATCCTTTTTCCAGATGAGAACAACGGCATTGCTCCATGCACTTTTGCTGGGTTTGATCACTCCAGCCTCCTGTATGGTCTGGAGGTGTTCCCTTATCTCATCAATAATGTGAGGTGGGATCCATCTGAATCACTTTTTGATGGGCATCTCATTGTCCACTATGATCTCATGTTCGATTGCATCCATTCATCCCAGTTCATGAGTCCCCATGGAGAAGACATCATGAAATTCTTGCAATAAGGCTTTAGCTTTTTTGGCAAGGTCATCTGGCCAGCCATCCAGACCCAACAAGTCAAGCTTCTCCATGACTTTCTTGTGTTGTTCCTCATCAGTCAGATGGGGCTCATGGGGTTGCTGCTGCATTGTATACTGCTCTTGAATGAGCTGGTCATAGTCCCCAGACACCTCAAAGAAACCATCCATTGGTGGAACATGCTGGCCACAGTTGAATCCTGGGTGATTTGGGCAGCCCCTGGCAAGTCCATGATGGTGCTGCCCATGGCAGACACAATCACCAAATCCTTGTACCCTGACCTCTGGTGACCCTTAATGATGTTTGCCACACTATGTAGGCTGCGACTGTACTGGAGGCTGTCAGGAGTGCCAGCTTCAGGTTCCCCATCCTATCATGGCTACCATTCTGTCTGTGCCCCCAACTCCACCAGCTGTCCCAACTAATCATTGTAGCATTGGAAATACCGGATGTATCTGAGTCCGACTCCCCACTTCCCCTATCAGGGGAGGGTGACAATGACGGTGGTGGTCAGCATGGCCTTCCTGGACCTTGTTGTTGACCAGCCTTCAGCTCAGCCCTCACTGGCTTCTTCTGGGATCCAGGCTGGGGTTTCTCAATTCCCTTTCCGGATGACCTCTTCATTGCCTCCACCCTGGCGGCTCCCATGCTGGGTGTGTCTGCTCCCATTAGGACACCTCTGGTTCAGAGTTGGTATCCAACTCTGCAGAGTCCTGTGGTGGCTGACCCAAACCTCCAGACCTCCAGGCAGAGTTGGCTGGGCCCTTTGGGGGTTGGACTGACCTCTGTTGCTGGGTTCACTTTTTCACCTCACCCACCAGGCAGGTGGTGGCTTGCCTAGCTGCCATGACAGGTATCTTGGTGGCAATAAGCTCCATCTGGAGCCCTATCCAGTCTCATCTACCCATGGATAGGTGCACAGTGACCTGTTCTGCTTCATTCCATAACAACCCCTTGTTCCAGACTCTTTGCCCAAAGAACAATATGGCATGAGTCCCATCCAACAAGATTGCCTCTCTCAGATCAGGCTCTTTAGTATGTATCAGGTTGAGCATGATCCAGTTATTCCACAAGTGTGTGTGTGGGGGGGTAGACGATAGTCTCTGACTCCTCCCCATTCCAATACACCCAAACACACAGTGTATCTGTGTGCATCTGGTCAGTCCTCCAGTCATGCAGCCCTGGGACCTCTTCTCTCAACTGGGGCTTGGTTGGACAGACCTCAGGATCTGGGTCAGTCCTCTCTGCCAGTTGCCCCATCATCATGTGACTCTGAGTTTATCTTCTTTTACTTCAGTCACAGTCATACCAGCAGGATCCTCCTTGTCGCCAGTCAGGCAGTCCCCTGCATGTCCATCCATGGGTGTCCCATCCTTACTCATCTCACTTGCATGGCTAATGATCATTGGGTTTGATTAGGGATTGGTGCTCAGGCCAGATATGAATTAAAGTTGAACAATGTGAGCCTAGTCGCTCCACTGGGAATATCATTTACATGGGGCCTGGCTTAGCCACCTGCAGGGTCCTCACATTCAGATGATTTGGAGCAATCACTAGATTACCACCTCTGCACCCTGTTCAGATGGACACATTCGGAGCACAGATCACAGCCTGTGGTGGTCCTCTGGCAGACAGCAAACCCAGACTGCTCCCTCTGCCAACACAGCTGACTGTGTCAGCCAACCCAGGGATGCCAATTGTCACAGGAGTGATCTCATCACAACCTCAATTTTGATCATGGGCCTGACAGCTTGTATGACTGGGGCTGGTCATGAAATGCAATGTGTAACTATTCAGCTACTGAGAGGTAGAGTGGTCCTGCTTTGCACCTTACTTGGGGTGATGTTATCAGCTGGTCAGTCAAGCGACCTAACTCAAACTAAAGCTTAACTAACTTAAGCAGCAGATTCCATGTGGAGTGCCATGTTGGTAAACAGAATATGACTACACAATTACAGTTGGAATGTCCTAAACAGAGGGGCTGTTCAGGGTTGGGCTGACAGTGTTCAAACCTTGCCTCCATGAAGTAAATGACCGAAAGAGCAATTGGTACTGATGCTGACCGGTTTTATGCACCTCACACTTGACGTCATTGAACCATGACGTAGGGTTCCATGTAATGATAATGATGCAGGGCATTCCACTGTGATGTAGGACCACATATCCATAGACCATGCATGCATGAGCCATCACTAGGGCTCATTTCTAAAAATAGATTTTATGGGGTCTGACCCCAAACCCAACTACCCGACTGGACCGGCCGACCACACCAAAAAGTGCGTGTCGGATGATCTGGAGGGCGCCGAAAGTCGCGTCAGATGCGGGAAGGTCCTTGCACCATCACATATATTTAAGAACGTTTTTGTATTAATAATTATTAATTACTATTGAATGTTGTACACACGTTGACATTTTCCTTCATTTAAGACCTGATCTGCAGGGCACGGGAGAGGCAGGCTTCCACCACAATATGCAACGTCGCAGCCCTCAGGTGGAACTAACTGGTAGACGTAGTAGCTTCCACTACACAGCTTTACCTGTAATAAAACATTTTTGTGAGCCTACTATTGCTGAATGTTGTCAGGTTTAATGCATTGCATTGTAGTTGTTTTCCTGACCACTTCATATTTCTGCAACGACAAAGGTGTTTTGATCTTAGACCTGCATAAATTGTCTGACTTGTCTTCCTCTTCGCTGTATTCCCACAGAAATTATTGCCTGTTTATGAAATGTTGTCACCTTTGGCAAAGTGCCCTGTATTTTTTCCAGAAACCTACCTTTATATTCGCAGACCATTCACAGCATCGGTCTCTATTAGAGCTGCCATCAAAACCATAGTTTGCACATATTGTTCTTGTTACCTCAGTGCCAACAACTTAAAAAAAGTGCAAATGTTAAAGATTATGTGACAAAACGAACGTCTCTGACGAAAAGAATTATTGTGGCATTTAAATTTAAGATCACAATGATACAATCTACTTTGCACTCGAAAAAGATTTATTTGGTTAATTTGTGAAAAGAAAGAGTATGCACGAGATCTTTCCGGTGGAATGAATATTTCATTGTGGAAACAACACAGGTTTATGCTGTACATTTAGACATGAGGCGTGGAATTCTATTCTTCCCAAAATAAAGTCATTACCTGTTGAAATTAGGTAGTCTTTACTTTCAATCAAAATGTACCAGAAGTTTCTAACCTGTAGGGTGTGTGCCATTCATCCATATGGGTGAATAGGTCTTACACCTGTTGATAGGAACACATGCTACTGGTAACTTGCCTCCTACATCGTTTCTAAACCTGTACCAGGTACCTAAAACCATAACGCATAAGAAACCTGGTAAATGCCATTCCCTACCGGAGGAGAAAAAACAAGAAATACCTTTTGAAGAAAATGTGAAGATACTACAAGTAACTTCTAATTTGTTTGCTTTCTGCACAGTAGGGACGCATAGTGTTTAATGCATAGGGGTGTTAGCAGGTAGGCCAACAATACATTTCTCATCCTTTCAGCCCAGACCTGGGTGGCGGCCTTGAATTTGAACACCCATCCACGTCCCCCCTCCATTTCATTTGCCATGAGGCTTTGGCTTTTCCGTGATGGGCTGCACGTAATATGCTTGAATGAAGATGCAGAAATATCTAGTTTGGGGTATAGGAATTGTGTCAGTTGAATTAAAAGATACATTATAATGAAAATCATAAAGTTCTACATTCACATTTAGAAGATATCACCGCATTGAATTCTTTTGTTCGCAATTGTTACCATATTGAAAGTTGTTTCGTTTCAAAGCAGTTTTAAAGGAACAGACAACCATTTATTAAGATCAATTTAAAGAAAAAGTAATGTCTATGCAAATACATTGTCGTAGGTAAGCATTTTGAAGGATATGAAAACTGTAATATTTTTAGTTAACACCGGAATTTAGGTATGCAACTTAAAAGTATATTAAAAGGCATGTCCAAGTGCAAGAAACGGTCATGGAATATTTAAGGGCGGATCCCCCTAAACAGTGTTGGTTTTGGATATAATCCAAAAAGTTGGGATACATAAAAGGGTTGTTTCTTCAATTTCAATAAGATACAACCACGTTGTGTAAAAAATTCTGAATGATGAAAGGAAATTAAATTTCCTTAATGATTCGTAACATGATATATATGTATCTTATGTCATCATCATGGTAAAGTACATACATAATTTTGTTAGCTTAAGTTTAAAATGTGAAAATTAATCAGTTCTTAGTCGAATGCGTAAAACAGAACGAATCTAGTCAGTTAAAATAAATTGCAGGGGCGGATGTAGGATTTCCTGTTAGAGAAGGGTTCTGCGGCGTTTTCAAGCCGTTTAATGATTTCTCCCAAAACTCAATAAAATTGAAAGAAATTGGGTATTTGGAATAGGCTGAGGTCAGCCGGTGGGACGCTTGTTAGATCCGTCAATGAATTAAATGGTGGTTTCATGGTCTTCAGTATTTCATGCACAGGTGTTTCATATTTTTTTGTAAAATAAGAGAAGTTTGAGGCATGACGTTATAACGTATTCATTTGGATTTAATGAAACTGTATTATTTCAACCGTTTGAAGTATACTGAAAGACATTTCAAAGTCCATCCTGAATACCAAGCTGTACTCAGCTGGAAAGAGCCGACTTACAGACGTTGTAATAGTTTCAAAGCGACCCCTGAGTCAGGAGGGAAGGGGTCGGGTTTATCCTACGATGGTTGTAGGGTCACCCCAACCCTTTTCCTTCTCACACTAGTGTCAGGGCGACCCCCCTGAGTGGGGTACACCCGACCCCTTGTACAAAATTTAATTTCTACATGACATTGTACACAATTTCAAAGAAAATCCTATGCCTTCCTAAAAGTAAAACTTTGAATTTTCCATTTGCATGCCTCCGCCATGTTGGAATTTCACATGTATTAGTATCTGAAAGTTTTTCTTCAACATTAAAGTTGTCTAAATGGCTGAAGCAAGTCCTGGTGATGCTCCAGATTCTACTGGACAGCCCACAGAACTAGAAAAGAATGTCAAACTAACCTGAAATGGACTTATACCCATACTCTCCAAGCATCATGTTAGAAGCCAGAAAGATCTGGAGAACACTCCGCTCTTGATTTGTGGAATCAACAAATCTTCAATATAAGTAAATTTCACACTGACAATTGCAGGAGTCAATTGGTCACATTTGACACCATCTAGTACAGTTAATTTTCCATAAATGGTGCCTGATAGATTCTTTGAATTGATGCCATAAACTAAAGTGTACTTGATGCCTGCCACTATCCTACTTAATGGATTACATGACATGGGAAATGTTATATTTTTTGCATGTGATGCCGTAAATCTTAATGTAATACTAGTAATGATGCCGGATATACATACTCATTCTTTTCTTTTTCTTCAGCCACTGCAAGGCACCCCAGTCTTAGATAGACTATATTGTTCTACATGGCAGGATGCTGCATGGACCCACAGAAATCAGCAGATGAAGTGTGAACCCAATTCATCAGTTCTTACAGTTCAACAAGGGCATAATTTCAGAATTTGCTGATAAATGTTTCCTTCAGAAGACAAGAATTGAACTAATGCAGTATACATATGACATACATAACAAGTATTCTGTTATGGATGAACTCCAAGTCACTAACATGGTGAGAATGCTGGACAGACACATAGCCCTTTTAGGTTTGAATGGCTTCACTTGGTCCACCCACCCAGATAATCTCATTGACAAGTGTGCTATGGTATTTGTTCTTTGTGAGAATTTTGAAATCATAAACACTATACCCAAAGGGCTGGATCTCATTACAAAAGGAAAAGGAAAAGATAAAACCCCTTCACCCAAATGTCCTACCAAGGAAGGAAGTGAAGACACTTGAACTGGTGGCAATGTACTCAAACCAGCAGCATCTGCAGCATTTCCACAGGTGGAGGATGCTAAAGCTGCAAAAGGTGCCAGTGCTGCCAAACCATGTTCGAAATGGGGAAAATGCTCCTAAACCCTGCCTAAATGATGCAGGTTGCCCAAGCACAAATGTGTGGATTCCATGGACAATTGTCACTCTGATGTTATGCTCTCTGCTGAAAAGAGTGCCAAACAAAGTGCAGGTAATTAACAGCATCAAATTGTCTGGCATCAAGCATTTTCTTAACATTATATCTGTCCAGCATCAAATGTGTCTGATGTCAAATATGATTTAAACATTACATTTGTCCAGCATCAAAAGTGTCTGGCATCAAATACTTTATTTATTCAAGGAATTTCTGTTGTGAAAGATTTCAACTTCCATTTCTGTCACCATCCATTGTCATCATTTATCTTTTTAATTGCAGACAATGAATCCTGAGAACAGGATGCGCAGAACTCTACAACTGATGAGGAAAGTGACCATCTACCTGGGAAGCCTCAAAGGAGTGGTCAACTTCAGGAACAATACAAGACGTCCCAGTCACTGGAGTACAAATATGAAGTCAATGACAGTGATTCAAATAAGTCCGAGAGTAGTCTGTCCAACTTGCCAGTTCAGCATCCAGTTTCCACCCTTCAGGTAACTCATTTACACAATTACTGACACTGGACATTTGATGCCAGACATTTGATGCTGGACATTTGACATGGACACAATAGCTAATCAGTAAAATATATGACACTGGATAATATTAATTGATACTGACACCTGAAATTGTGAATCTTTCAGCTCAGTCTGACAAGGATGAATCAGAAGATGAGGAATCCAAGGCATCAGACATTGCCCCAAAGAAATCTCATTGTGTTAAATGTAAGAGGGGCTCTATTCAGTTGGCAACCCATGGAATTAGAAGGGTTAAGCATCGGACATGCATGTACACTTGTGCTATCTGTCAAAAGCAGTTCACACAGTATGCAGACATGAAGGAACACCAGGATGGCATGGTGTAAAATTCCAGTGTAGTGACTTCCCCCTTTGTAGCAAATGCTTTGCTACTGCCATAGCATGTTCACAGTCACAGGGACCCCAAATTTAGTTGCAATAAGTGCAAAAACAAGTTTGTTTTTGAATCCCAGTATAAGAAGCATCAAAAGACACATTTAGATGATAAGCTGTTTCATTGTTATGTGCGAGGCTGCACAAAAGGTTATAAAAATAAGTCAGACTTTAAGAGACACATCAATCAACACACACTTGAACTGGAAGCAGAACAAAAGAATGAAAAAGTTGTAGACTTTCTGTGCCCAGAGGAAGATTGTTCTTATGTCAGAATTTCAAAGAAACATCTCTCTGACCATATGGTGAAGCACAAATTGGTAGTATGTGGTGAATGTGGGAAGTCGATCAATCACTGGCAGAAACTCAAGAATCATAAGAAGGCTATTCATGCCTCTCCACAGGGTAACGACAATGATAATCAAAATGAAAACTAACTCTGAAGACTGCATTACTGCTTCCTTATGATGGATAGTTGTACACATAAGAATAAACAAGTGAGATGCTAGTACGCAAGTGAAATATATTTGTTTGGTTTTCTTTTATTTGGGTATGAACAATGAACACAGAAGTCAACAAGTAAAACAAAGTTCGATGGTTTTGAGTTTTGACACCCAAAAAACAAATGTAAATATAGTTTATGATGACAGATAAGACAATTAAAATTGATGCCGGAAACATGACACCAGAAAGTTTGATGCAAGATACATTATGACTATTTATTACCTTGACACCAGACAACTAACACTTTTGACACCAGACACTATTGATGCCTGCAGCTTACAGTCCTACCACAGCATTGTAATGTATCCCAGTGTTAATCATGTACGTGGCATTCCATGTCATAGTTATAACATTGCCACTGGCCAGAAAAACTTCCCAGTGATCCTTATACCAACACATTACATCTTTGCCCATCATCTGGGAAGTAACATGCATCTCCATGTTGGTTGACCAAGCCTTGCCCCTCATTTTTGTTGCTGCTAACTCCTTTCCTGTTTTGAAATCTGTAATGGGGCCCAATTTTTCAAAATTGCCTTCAGCCTCAATATAATCACACAATTGTTTCCTGACAGCTAAATGCTGGTTCTTGTCAGCTGTTAGCAGGCAGGACACTGTATGAAAATAACAGTGGTCATCCCAAGGCATTGCAACAAGACAGCGAGGTTGTCTATCAGACAACACCTGACCACAATTTGTGTACCGTACCTGATTAGAAAATGTGTCAAACACTAAGTTGAAAACATGACATGAATGTTTTTGCATTGTTCTACATTCAGGGGATGGAAATACAGGGTCTTCTTGGTTACTCCAGTTACCAGTAAGTCAACATCCACTGTTTCCTGAAGCACTGACTTATGTTTGGGTCTTTTGTCATCTGGTTTTGTTTCATTCAAGACCATAATGAGAGCAGCTTCCTCCTCTTGAGAATCAAATGGATCTAATATTTCAATAAGTATGTCATCCACTGGTGTATCACTTGGCCATGATGTACTTTTTTTCTTGACAGGTGTTAATTCATCTAAAAAGCCTTGAGATGGCCTTTTCAAGGTCTTCAAACTGGCTGTGAGGGTTACAATGTCAACAGATTTGGACAGAGGTGTTAGATCTGGCAAGTAGTCATCATCCATTAATGCAAGAAAGTCAGTATCAATTTAAGTACATGATGCCATATATTTGCTTCTGTTGAGAATGCGCAAAGTTGATGCAGTGCATTGCTTGATGCCAGAAAATCCAATATTGCTTTCCTTGTTTGACACCAGACTATTGGTGATGCCTGACACTGTAGTGTGTTTAACATTTACTGATGCTGTGGATTCATCCTTACCACATGCAAGCAGAGTATTTGATGCCGTTGAGTGTTCTTGCAATGTGACACCTTCAACTTCCTGGCTTTCAGAATCAGTATCCAACTTGTGCAACTCTTTTACTTGCAAGGGTGGGACACTGTGCTTAAGAATATGTCTGTACACATATTTAAGAATGTTGCCAGGGATATTAGGGGCTATGCACATAGGCTCTACCCACTATTACCCCATGCTAGATAATACACATGCAGCAGCAAGCAGAACCGCTTACAACACCACAGAGTTAGCACGTACTAAGCAGGGAGTAGCCAGCCTGCAAGCCAGTTAACCGCACCACAGGCTTAGCTACTTACCACATGGAGGTCCTAGCCTAAGAATGTTTTAGGATCAAC
>JBCAUI010527686.1:0-11504 GCA_038406195.1 Haplosyllis anthogorgicola | reverse complement strand
CTCATCTTCATGTAATTGTAATGTAGGGGCTCAGTCACCCCAGTTTTCTTGAGGAGCTGGTTGTCTGGGTGAAATTATACTGAGAGAATCCCAGTCTTCTTCACCTTGTGTTAATTCTGAAGAGTTTGGTTGTGAGCTTTGTGTTACTTGCTCAATGGGTGGTGTAGGGGGCCTATCAGATGCTGTGTCTTCCTCTTCTTTGGCTACTACTGGTACAAAGTTGTCCACTAATATAGGGCTCTTTATTGCTGCTGAAAGGTCTTCTCCCCAGTCTGTGAAGTCATCCTCTGAGGTATGAACTTGCAGGACAACAGTGTCTTCCTCATGCACTGTGTCTGTTTCTTGTATGGGGTCAATTTTGGTGTCCTTGTTGTGTACTTTTATAGAATCTGCTAATGGGAAGTCTGAGTTGTCTTGAGAATTCAAGTTCAACTTTGATTTAGTTGCTCTCTTTGCATATGTCAGGATAATCTTGGAGTGACAATTGGTGATTTGAGTTAATTCTTCCTTTATAGTGGTTATGTATTGTCTGATAAGTTTAAGATCAGCATAGGGTACACTTCTGGTGAGATTCTATTAGTTTTTGCAAATCTTTGCTGCAGTTTAGATGTAGCTATGCAAAGGTAACTATTAAGTTGTGGTATCTGCGGTGTGACTTGATAATGTTACACAAGTGTTGGATAGATGCTACATAGGTCTTAGACAGTACCTTGCTTGTTATTTCATACAGTTCCCTTTTTCCTATTGTCCTATGTTTCCATATTTCTTGATGATGGGAAAAATTTCTGAGCCTAAATGGTAGTGCCAGTGAGAGGTTTATCATCTTCTATGCTTTCTACAGAGTCAATTACCTCTGAAAATTGTTTGTTAGATAGGTGTTCTGGGTTATATCCACTCCACCCTTCCTTGAGGCTCTTCTTGTGGTAGTTTTCTGTGGTATTTTTCTGCTCTAGTAGTTCTCTTTCTACTGTTTCCTTCAATTGTATATGCCTCACTAAATGTCGGTGGGAGGGGTATCTGTGACTGAAAGCCTACACCTGTGTTTTCCACATAGTCTGTGTTATTTGAAGGAGGATTAATTTGTTTTCTTCCTTGGACCGGTTGTACTTTTCTGTCCTGGGCTGCTCAGAATAAGTGCACTTTATTAATTGCTTCTAATGTCTATATGAAGAGGTTGTATTAGAATTCCTACAGCCACTCTGGCCAGTGTCCAGCATGTTGACCAGAAGATCCAACTTATTGTTATTAGGCAGTAAAATGTTGTGTGGTACCATTGTGAGTCACTTAATATTTGCATATAAAAATAGGATATCGCATCAGTATCCATTTGTCCATTTTTGACCTTTTTGAATTTTGTCTTGGCTTACGCTGGTGGATAAATTTTGCAATAAGTACTTTCTAAATGTAATTTTGAGTTTTTAAATTTGTTGTCAGTGAATGCCGGCATCTATCACTGATCTAATGATATGATTAGTCCATTTTATCAAGAAAATTTTCTTACAAATCCCTGAGAATTACTTGATTTTGATTTCTGATCCTAAAACTGTGGTACCCTGGGCTCTAATGCCCTCTCAGTGTAAGTGTGGCTGGTAGCTCGGGGTGTTATGGGCGGAGCTTACGTGCATAGCCCGTAATATCCCTGGCAGTACACCCGTCTACTACACTAAGTGACCAAGTCAATTAAATATCTTTAAGGTGTTTTTTTTAAATTGTAACATAATAATTTTTAATGTATACATTAGTTTAATGGGAATTTTCCATGACACTGTGGGACTTTTTCTGTTTGTAAAGCCTGTTGAAATTTGAAATTCCCTAAAGAGAAGAAAACATGGGATCAGGTGTTGATTAATTCATGAAATCGTTATGCTTGGTTCCCTCAATAATTTGCAAATAGCTACTTTCCTCATTATATTACACGGAAGTCGTATCAGAAGTTTAACAATAGCGCATCAAAGGCGCAGCGTGAAATTCTTTCCTTCTTTCCTTTTTTCTCTCCGTATCCAAAATGATTCGATTTTTGTGTAATGAATAGTTACTTTCCTCATAAAGCTTCGATGCACAATTTAATCATAGCAGTGAATGTAGATACAGTGACTAACACACTGTTGTGAACAGTTGATAGAATCTTCAGAGCGTGTAAGCATCACGATCATGATGGAGATCCAGCTGAATCTGTTCCTTTTGGGTTTGGTCCTTTACGTAACAGAGGCAGCTTTTGTTCAGCATCAATACAAGGAAATCAAAACTGGCCGAACCATCATCGGGATCATTGGGAGAAAGTACAAGATGGCATCAAAAATTGATTGTTCAGTTTGGTAAGAATATATCTGGAACATCTATTTGACATAACAACTTATTCACGTCAGACCGAGATATTATCTTATCGATTTGATAGGACTAAATGGTTTTCATTTTGTGTCCATAAAAAATGGTGGATTCGCCTTGTCCGTCTATGCCATCTATTTACATATTTCTGCATTTTTCAACATCAATTTATTATGTGCTATGTCTCCATCTACGTAACCAAAGGAAATATTACCGCTTTTTGGCATAAACAGAAAATGATCATAATTTGGCCATTTTTTAATGAAATAGACTTTTTGCATATTTTGTAGCTAAATCAATACTGTTCAGCAGGTTTTCATGGTAGAAAGAATAGATATGAGAAAATCCATTTGAAATGATAAAATGCTTATGCCTCCAATTAACTCCAGTCTAAGCGTCTGTAATTCTATTTGAAGGTGTTCTATCGACGAGTCATGCATAGCATATCAGTTTCACAGAAGCCGCACGGAAAATTGTTACGTCATATACGGAAACACAGCTAGCGGTTCGGAACAAAACTTCAAGTCTGGCGATGAAGGCACGCTCTACAAAAAGGGTAAGATTTAAATCTTGCAGCTGTTTTTTTGATTTCCATTTTAGCACTTGTTTTGTCAATAGAATGAAATTCGACAAGACTGTGGTTTTGAGCCTGAAATAATTACCTACTTTTGGTGGAGTTGTGGTAGGGAGTGAAGTGATGCCCTTACTGACACCCAACAGGGATGCATTCTAACCAAGTTTTCATTATATCTGTACCTCATCTTTATTATTTTTGCAATTAACTTTTGCAATTAGCTATTGCATTCAACTGATGACAGTTTTCAATACTGATTGTAAATGTTCAGCAGTGTTGATTGTAATTGCAGAACAATGTATCACAGTGCGTCTCACACCTTTCAGCTACTGAATGGTTGAGGCTGGAGGGTACCTACGAAAAGCATAATTTCCACACAAACGCATCTCCTCAGGCATACAATGTACAGCCTATGTCCAAAATAGAAATGACCCATGTTGTTCTGACTACTGCCAATATAGCAGAAGGACATTGTTAATGTGCTATTGTTCCAAAATGATAGAAAGTTCACCCTTTACATTAATATTTCAAAATGATGATAACTTACACATTATTTATTTTCTTTATGTCAGTAAATACAAATTCATAGTGAATTTACAATGAAACATTCAAAACTTAACATAACAATAGAGAACACCCAATGTATTTGTTTTTGAAGGAGCGCGGTCCTAATATCTGTCGCAAATCGAGAATCCCCATTGACGCCCTATGGAGCATGCATAGAGGGCGGCATCTTCTAGTGCGAAATTCCAATAGAGTGACAAATATTGAGTGTTTTGAACGAAATAACTAGAAAATAGGTAGATTAGGCATTGTATGAAAAAAAGCAAAACTATTCACAAGGTAGTACTGTCGATACACATAAAATACAAGTCACTTTGAATCCTAATGCACAAATTATTGTTACGGAAGCAACCCATGCCCAAAAGGGCATTCGTGCCTGGACGGAATTAATTCGTACTCCTGTACGTGTCCCAGTGAGACTTGGGGAACAAAATGTCAGTTTGGTATGAAGATTTATTTCTGCTCAATAGTAATAATTCAGCTGCTTATGACGATCCTTTTAAAAAAAACATTGTGGCAAGATTTCCTTTAGATAAAAGTTCGAAATTTGAAAATTAAAAGCAGAAACTGACATTATATATCAGTTTAGAAACAATAGCACATAAAAAGCACAGCGTGAAATTCTTTTGTTCTCTCCTTTGTTCTGTACGTTTCCAAAATTGTAGAAACATCAGTAACTGATAGAAAAAGCAAACCAAAACAAGAACGAGAACAGAAATATATAATTAGAACAATATATTTTCAAACTTGTTTTTCGTATCAAATCTTTTGCACTGATATTAATTTTCTGTGCATGTTTAACAGCATGTGATGGACCCTGGACTCAACCGTCAACCTGGCCTGCCGGAGACTCTCCTGTTGTGTACAGACACTTCCAGACATCAGCAGGGATGATGCTGTCCGATCCTTCTCAAATTGTCCCGGGAAAGGTGAATGTAGAATTCTAAAGGTCCTGTGCAATAACCAACCATCATGTTTTCGTCTTGTCATAAATCATCAATGTTTTATACCGGAAGCAGAAATGATGTTTTCGGTGTTCTTTTTCTATTTTTCTATTAAGTGTGTTAAACTTCGTTCACTTTCGTCAAATATGCTCTGTTTTCAGTTCTTATTGGTCAAGATCGAACAATTCACACAAAACTTTCCTCTGCAAGAGTGATGTTGCAGTGTGAAGGCCAGAGTACTGAAAATAGTTATCCGCCCAGATTAATCAGACATTTTGCGCGACGAAAAGGAATGTAAAAGGGATAAAAGCACATATGGGCTACATGTCTTATCAAGATTTTTCGAAATTCGTCTCTGCTAAAAAATTAGGCAAATTTTCCTAAATAGACAAACAATTTTATACCATTACTGGTTTGTAAACTAAATTTGGTAACCTAAAACTCATCAATTTTAGTAATTGGCCCAAAAATAGTATGCTATAATACTAATAACTGTATAAAATTTAGGCTAATTTGCCTAAATTTTTAGGCAAAAATGAATGAATGACTTTATTGCCAATTTGGAGCAAAAAGGCAGCCAAGTCCATTAGATCTTCACCCTGTCATGCTTTGGGGTATAATTTGCCAGACGATAACCTCATGTAAATCAAAACTATTGCCGGAGTTGTTGCATGCCTAAACATATCCAGTACACAGAAATCGTACCATTTGGAAACGAAGAGAACAAATGAGAAAGCAGAAGAATTTGACGCTGTGCTTTTGAAGCTTCTGATACAAATTCCGTGTACTGAAGGTGTAAATATGACACTTGCCTGACATAGGCCTCAGACAGTTACCTCATTACCAAAAGAGAAAGGCTTTCTCAAGGGTTGCAGTACACAGAAATCGTATCATTTTGGAAACGAAAAGAACAAAGGAGAGAAGGAAAGAGTTTCAGGCTGTGTTTTTCTTGCGCTATTGTTAAACTTCTGATACTAATTCCGTGTACTGTATAAGTTCCCCTGCTGAGGGTAAGGTACATCAACTAAGTAATTTGGTAGTCTCATTATGTATTGCAGGTGTGTAACGGAGTACGGACAGACCGGACTAACAAACAGTATGTTCACCTCGGCGACCTCTCAGCTGCGTGTCTCACGAATCCACCTTCATGCAGCACTGGATCTGAAAATGGAACTGGAAGCTTCACTCTTTGGGTAAAGATCATCGACTGTCCAGACCAGGCTGGAATCATCAGTTCCGACGAAAGCAGAAAAGCTGGCTTCTTGGCTATTTGCACAGCAGCTGGAATACAGTATGTACTACTTAGAAGTCCTTCATATTCAATTATAAAGTTGTTTTTGTATATTTATGTGTGAAATTTGGCAATGAGATTCTATGTAAGATTAAAATTAAGTACCATAACATTACCTGAAATATTAAGCTTACTCTGCTAAGAGTGTGAGCAATGTGGCCAATTTAAAATGTCACTAACACAGTATTGTGGCTGTCATTTTCAAATCCTGTAACAAATCTTTCACCTAACATTATTTACATAAGATTTGTCACGCATAAATATGCAAAAACAACTTTATAATTGAATAGATCTATGAAAGACTTCTAAATGTTATAGACAGGATTTGAAAAAAAACAGCCATAGTAACTAGAGATGACCCTGAAACATATTAAATCAAAAAGTGAAATTTGACAAAATCATCAAAAAAGAGTCCTGTAATGAAAATGGAACATGTCACTCTGATATGAGTTCAAGGAAACATTAGAAAATAGTCCATAACTTTACATATATGAAATTGAATTGAAACCCTTTTTGCTAAGAGTGTGGGGATGACCAGCACTGTGGCCAATTTATATTTGAAAGGCCATCATTGTAATATAATTTGGCTATGATCATTGACTACATGCTGTGATTGCACTGAACAATAACTGACATATATGCTTCATGCTTCAGGCAATAACTTTGTAGGTGGCAGGTTTGTTGAGTTTCACAGTGCTGCCAGTCTGTTGTTTATTGTGTTGATTTTGCATGAAACCTTGGAGTAACATTATGATTTTAGTGCATTTAATCAATGCATTGGGCGTATTCAGCTGTATCGAAATTAATCCAAATTAATCTGCATGTATTCTTTACGTTACCGCCAATAGATTTATCAGGACGTTTCATTGATCTCAATGTAAGGTTGTATGCATACATGCACATTGAACAGTCCCGTTTATCATAATTAATGGTATGTTCCATTAATTAAAAGTGTCAGTCTTAACTTGGTATAGATCCGCCCCAGAACATCATGCTCCCACAGTATTTAGTTTAAATTAATGCCACCAGGTAGTAGCACCATAGTGTGTGCACTAAGCTATGTGCAACAGCTCTACCAACGGCAGCTTAGCTTAGCTGAGATGCTCACCTGTCTGAGCACAGACCAATCAACACCCAGCTAATTCCCCACATAAAAGCAAGTGTTAGCTATTGTAAAATGTTCTTGTTCTTATGTTCACTTCGATTTATTCATTATTGGTTTTATCTTCAGTTTCCATTCTATTCATTTGTTCATTCATTTGCAACTATTTTGTCATTTTGTGACAAATTAAATCTTGAATCAGGACTCTGATTATTGTAAAACCACATGTGACATGTTCTAAGGAAAGGGATCAATAAAAGGACTTGACATTGAAAGTAAGTTAAGCTGAACACTCTTGTTGATATGTTACTCTCGCTTAAAATGCGGAAAAGCAAAGAGTAATGATATCGCATGGAGACGAAACAGTAAAACCTTCGTGGACATAAGACCCTTGCAACTCCATAAACTCACAGTAAGCCAGGCAACCCAAGTAGATGCAACGGAGGTTCTCGAGGATCGCACCGATGTAGAAGGAACCTAAAGTGCACCATTTATGAGCTGGTTCTTATAGTAAAGAAGTATTAAGGATCTCTCAACATTTCTTCATTGCACATTTTGCCAATATTTTCAAAGTTGAATTATTTCACATTTCCTAAGTGCAACTGAATGGAGATATTTGCACGTATACAATCTCTTTACTTTCGTATCAGAATGGTGATTCCTAATTATTTGCCTTATAATGACTTGTCCATAGGTATCACGTACATCTGCTCACGCATTACTTCAAGGCTCAATCAAGCACTAGACCCGCCGACTGGTTCCTCATGACCCTTGTGTTTCGTGGTCCCAATGATGGCATCATTGCCTACCACAGCAAGACCATTGCTGATGAGACTATGGAACAAGGCACCTATGAAAGTACCTCCGGATTTGGTGCAACTGTCATCGGAAGGAAAAAAACCAATTTAGACCAGGCCTATGCCAGTGTGATGGTGGACGAACTGACCATGTGGAACCGACAGCTCAGCAAGGCTGAAGTGGGTCTCATCTACGATATGTATGAGGAGTAAGCCTTTTGTGTCTATCGAATGGACTAAATCTGTCCACACTTCCCTTATCAAATGTTGCAGTAAGTAACTCGAGTCACTTCGGCCACCATTTACTAGCCCAGTATGGAACAAAGTATAGCATGTATTCATTGCCCGTCAGGTGCTGCCTCAATTGTGGGCGGCAGAAAAGTCCAATCTTTTAATATCGCAGTTCAGCACACCATCACATAATTTTTGCTATAAAATCGCACTTTAAGATAAAATTTACATCCTACTGTACTCTCATCTTTAACATGACTTTGGCAGAGAAACATTGTGAAAATTAATGTTTTACCTGGATGTTGCTCCTCGCTATGCTTTTGGTATGCTACTGTTCCATACTGATAGGAATTTCATCATCTGTAACGCATCGAAATTAACTTTAAAAAATTGCGAATGCCATATTTATTTATTTTATCATAACTTTAACATTTGTGTCTTCTTGTATGGAGGGGACTGTAAATATAAAGTACTCAACGTATTTTGTATTTTATGTATGTAACGAATGTTCCAATGCACATTCAAACCAGGAAACACCATATTGTAATTTTAAAACGTAGAGTGAGTACATATGCCTGGCCAAATACAGTAGATCATTTAATTTATATAAATTTTATTTCAAAAGAACTTCAATAACTATGCATTCAATAGAAACTCAGTTGTTGCGGGAAGTGATAGTAATTTGTTGATCTGATATGCAATGCAACGCACGACAAGTCTCCAATTTGCACACGATAAAAACTCAGGCTCTTCCCTTTGATTTGAAAAAGCAAATGAAAGCAAGAATTTATTTGTTATATATCATGTCATACTTCTCTTAAGTGGTGAATATTTTGTTTTGTTTCTTTTAAAAAGTTTCGAATCACGATGTCCCTTCCTTGGATGTTAAGTCTCAATTTATTGGTGGAAAGAAATTCAGCAATAATTTTATTACTATAATTGGTTAAAATGTTACTACTTCTAGATACTTTGAATATGTTAACTGAAACAACATATTTAAACTGTGATTGGGTACTTAAAAAGATGACAGATGAGGTGTAATTGTAAATATTTGTAGTATGTATCCTCAATGTTGTATTTTGCTGTTGTATGTTTCCAAGAATCATTTTAGACTAAACAAATTAAGATCATTATTCAAAATGTAAGGACAGACAAATACTAAAATCTTGCAAACTGTTATTCTAGCATAAACATATATAATCTGTGTTTTATACTTAGTCTACTTGACGTAAACCAACCACTTCTGCTCACTTGTTTAGGCCGTTGAATGAATAGAGGAGTCAAGTTATATTAATGATAATAATCTGCTTTTGTGTAACTTCTGTCCATATTAGTCTTTGTGTAATACCATAGAGTGATGTAATTCCTACCCCTAATTTTGTATAATATCAACATCCTGTGTAATTCAAATATACACACAGAAACTTTCGAGGTTTTTACTAATTCAATTTTGGTTGCCTAATTAGCCTTATTCACCTAATTTTATAAACAGCATAGTTTCAATTAATAGTAGACATTCAAATTTTAGTAATTTTACTAATTGTAGTTTTACCAATTGAGTTCTTATTAAAATAAGTATCAAATTATACAAAAGATAGTAATCTTACAATTTTTAGTTTCACTAATTTTGGTATAATTACTCAAATTTGTTTTAAAAAAAGACATATTCAATTGGGTGAATTAGGCTAATTAGACTAATTAGCTAAAAACTGATTTCGTAAAAAAAACTCGATTAGACAAGACTATTATCGTGTGGTGTACACATAAACCGTATATTGTCAGTTAAGAAAAGCTTACGCCAATAAAATTAATAATACATAGTTGTTGAATATTAGTTTGTGTTACCGGGTGAAATTATAACCTTTAACTGGTATTGTTTCTGGACACCAGATATTGGTCAAAATCGGCCAGTATAGGTGTCTTGACTTCTCTGCCTTGGCAGACTAGCGTGTATCAGCTACCCGTCTTGGGGAAGATACACCAAACACATTTCAGTTGGTCACATTTGAGTAAGGCCGGAGATACACGACACGATCCAATCGCAAATGATTTCAACGCAAGCGATTTTATTTTACTTATTTGAGTAATATCATATTGTGATAAACATAGAAGTGTTACAGTAGTAATAATAATCGAGGATTTATATATTTTAATTTCTTAGCTATGAATAGTCATGTTTTATGGACAAATTTCTGATTGAAATCGCGTGCGATCATTTATTGCAAGCGATTAAATCGTATCGTGTATCTGGGGCCTAATTATTTCTTCTAGTATGTGATATAATAGATGTGTCGCTGTGAATCTTGTACACAGATATAACCGTTGTTTGGAATCTTATTAATCAAATTAATTGATAACTAAAAGAGGTTTTTCCTAATTGATGCCCTGCCTCATCTGCCTAATTTAGGCTAATTTCATTTTCTATTTCTAGTTAGTTATATAATTTTTGAATATTTCACTGTGACTAGAAATAGTATATATACTATTAATCAATATAAATAATATAAATAATTTATTTGTTGCCAACATTTTGAAATATACAAAACTAACTAGATTTCAAGAAATAGTTTATTATCGATATTATGGCCATCAATTAGGCAGGAAATTAGGCAGAGAAAATTGGGAAAAACCTTGAATGACTAAAGGTGTTGTAAATATACGAGATATAAGAACACTTAAATGTACAGGTTAAGTTTTTTTCTTCCAGTTAGTGTTCCTCTACAACGTTCCTTTGCAAACGTAGATTGTATTGTCTGCACTTTGCCTTGTTTTCTCAACAAACACAGTATAACAGTACACGGAATTCGTATCAGAAATTTAACAGTGGCGCATCAAAAGCACAGCGTGAAATTTTTTCGTTCTCTCCTTTGTTCTCTTCCTTTCCAAAATGATACAATTTCTGTGTACTAATTAGGTATCAAATGACAGTGTCATAGTGTCTTGATTTCATCTGGTAATTTTAGATACAGTAGAACTTGTCTCAGGGACACTGAATGTGTTGTAAAAAGCAGGGTGTCACCCATGACGGGGTCATTTAAACTAGTTTTAACAACTTTGTGTATCGGTCGAGACAAGTTCTACTGTACTTTTTTTTTATAATTGATCAGTGTTATTATACTAAATCTATTTATTATTATGTTTATTATACTATATTTGCTGGACAAAGTCTTTTGTAATTGATAGCCGCACCAATTTTGTTATCAAAATTTATTTAACATTGAAATTTAAAAACAAGTATGATTGAAGAAAATACCATCGTCATTTTGAAACACTACATTTTTTAGTTCTATTAAAGACACAGCATGGAATTTCATTGAAAAAAATCTCTTTAAGAGTTTGCAGTTCTGATAAACCAGATCTTTTGCGACCCAAAGCCATTAAAAGTTGTTTGGGTCAAAACCTTACCTTTCTAATAAATTTTAGCAAAAAATGTCTTGTTTCAAAGAATTTTTGAAAGAGTCTTTGGATATTTTCATGTGTGCATTACATTTTGGAAAATAAATTTTGTTCTAGAAAGTTGTGCTCTTGATTTGAATTGACGGTTACTCTAAAATCAATTTAATCTGATTAACATAAGGATACATCCTTTAATTAGAATATTTGACTTCAGGGGATTAGTTCCCAGACTTTCCAACTGATGTCAGGCTAATTTGTTATGTTGTGCAATGCATGAATG
>JBCAUI010527675.1:0-11504 GCA_038406195.1 Haplosyllis anthogorgicola | reverse complement strand
CATCATGTTGCATTAAATAGTTTCATAACCTTGCACAGCATTTGCAACAGTTGTCATATTTAGTACATACAATATGATGGGTGTAGGGTAAATCCATTGATTGTGCTGACTGGTCAGACCCTACACCACTTATTTGTATATTTTACATTGTTTATATTTTTACCAGATAGAAGAACAAGAAACTAAGAATAAACACACACTAAAAACACACACTTTTGTGTTTAATAATTTAATATCACCACCCCAGAAAGTTGAATGTCATCATTTAACTGATCACTGTTATGACTATAAATTCCCTTATAATACATTATAAACAGCGTGAATATATAGTTGATGTCACTTTTTAGTTTAGCACATACTGGTAGGTAATAATTGGATACTACACAAAGTTGTCAGTGATGTTCGAATATGTAGATATAAGTCAATGCTATAACAGTATAGGAGTAAAGAAACATGCATGTTATTTTAAATAATGATACTGGTTTACCTCGGATTTGACCAATATGTGTTCAATAATAGTCAATTATTTGTCTTTAGTTGGCAATGTCATACAATTGTTTTAGCATATTCTCATATGCCATTAAAACAGTATAGGGAATGTAAATACATGTACACAGATTTAAGTAAAATTAATGGTTTCACTTAACTTGACCACACTGTAGATACACACACATAAGTTTAAGTAATAATAGTAGTTTCAATTGGACTGACCATCATGGTCCATGTTAAACAGTATAATAAAATGAATATAAGCTCATCATGTCAAAAATATTATAAGGAAAGTGTATACTTTTATACTGTCTTTATAAATCTGATGGTTTCCCTTGGATTGACCATCAAGTAACAAGAAAACAAAAACTGAGTGAGTTAAAGTTCTAATTAAGATTTTCTGCATCTCTTGACTGCCAATTTTTATGCTTATCAATCAGTATATTTTTAATATTTGTTTTGCACCTACAAATGCATAGTCATAACCTATATTTTGATTTTTTTATTTTATTTTTAAAAAGCTCATTTTACGCCTACAAATATGTTTTGATAACTGGTGCACTACTATGCTAACAACCTCTAGATAATAAACATAAATACATTCATTGTTACAACTGAAAATTCCGTTTTACGAATTTGTGGAAGATAGATGAGAAGATACATAAAATAGTGAAGCATTGATACTGATATTTCAGCTTAGGACGTTAGTAGTTCCCCTTTGATTGACCATCATGGTCTGTGTTAAACAGTCTTATAAAAATGAATATGTCATAATAAAACTAGCGGTTTCCCTTGGATTGACCATCAAAACTGAGCAAGGTAATATTCTAATTAAAATTTTCAGCAACTCTTGGCTGTCAATTTTTTAGCTTAACATTTTTAAAAAATTTGCATTACACCTACAAATGCACAGTCATAACTTGTATTATAATTTTTTTTCTTATTTTTTAAAAAAGCTCATTTTATGCCTACAAATATACCCTTTAGCACAGATAACTGGATGTAACTGGACAGATCTGGTTTCACATACAAAACATTACAGTATCTCAGGACAGAGATGCAAAGAAAATTTTCAAAATTTAGCAGGACGAAACTGAGTACTAACAGACTTAAAATCCATTACACATAAAGCGTTCTTCTACTTTTCTCCTCAACATCACACGAAACGCGAACTCTTTAACACTAGATATCAGCCAATTATACACCAATAAGACAAACCGATTTCCTGACACCGTTGTATTATGTTACTTTAATTGTATGGTTAAATATTTATGTACTGCATTAACTGCATAGGTCTACCCGAGAAGGTCTTTAGAAAAATAGTTCTGTGCGAGTTGGTAATTGATATTGATAATTCATAACACATACAAGTATATTACTCTGTAAAATTTCTATCTAAATAGCAATAATAATGATAATATATCAGTAAGTTACTAAATATTACATTTATTTATTGCTTTGACCAATGGTCTGGCATGATAATTAACTTATCTTTTCGAGGAAATAACCATGAAGTTATTCAATTTCAAATATCCTAATAAATTCGAATATTGGCTCCATAAAGAACAAATAGGCCCAAAAACCTTGGTGTTTTAGTACTTTATTCGCATGAAATCATTCATATTATCATTTGTTTCAGTACTTACTTTTTATTCCCTATGAAATAGGAAATCAATGATCTCTCCATTTATTTGGACAAAACCGAGTCAGATGATTGATGTAATTCTGAACTCGAATAGAAATGGACACAGTTTCCTGTTTTTCACGACAAGAGTAGTCACCTTGATGGATCACTCAACAAACGTTTTTACTCCACACACTGAGTAAACTTCTGTAAAAGAACAAAATCTTGTTCCCAGCATACTCCTAGTGGAAACAGTTTAATGAGGTTCTAACCTCTAGCCAAGCTATCGCATTGTAATATTGAAAGAAATATGTAATTTGATGCCAATAGTTAGATTATTATCATATAATTATTTTTTATAGGTTCAAAGATCCGATTTGGTCTCAGCTTTCTTTACTAGCAGTATGGTTAAAAAACTGTTGCCAGCTTTGATGTCAGTGGACTAAAGCAGATAAGTGCCTCACAGGAAGAGAACTACGTGCACAACTGACATTTACTCAAAGCAATCTGATTTTCACATAATCGTTGAGTTTAAAATGTTAGTGTCAAGGTGAATGTTGTCCAGGATTCTTGCAAAATACAAAGTGAGGCAACTGTAAACCTTCCAATAAAATACGAGATAAAACAATTAATGACTTCCAGATGTGGAAAAAAATCAAACAGAAACAAGTTTCTCTGTCATTGAATAATTTTAGAAAGCAATTTTACAGACAAGTTATTTTTCAATTACAAAGGATTTGAACAAAGATGCTTTTCAAATTGGAAAAGAGCTGATTGTATTGTGAACACATGAACCTGGTTTCATGACTAGCTTCGGGCTAGTTTTATAAGTTGTACTTTTGCAAGTAATAAATATAATATTAATCAAGGTTTTCAAAGTAGTCACAAATACCCATTTTAATTATTTGTATTTGCAATTTACCATAACTATAGAATTGCTTTGGAGACTAAAGCCTTCACGATTGTTTAAAACAAATACTGAAAGTAGCAAAAAATGATCATATACGGTTGAAATTTAAAAACATATTTGGTTAACATGATGCAACAACAAATTGAAATCGAGTGTGTAATACGACTGCTGTAAAGTGTTTTAGTTTTCACTTGCAATCCAATAATCCATCAAGGTCAGGAAGCTTACGCTGAATATAATCAATTTTTGAGTTCTCCAGTCCAGAAAGAAGAATGTCCTTATGACCACGATCCTATAAAATATCCATAGCCAGACATCAGAAACCTCTCACAAATAGCACACTCAGTGGGACTATAAATTCCTTTGGGTCATTTCACTGGTGAGGAAAAACAGTGGAATTAAAAACCTATGGTCGTTTTATTACGTGCAATTTACCTATGGACATTAGATTTTCGAAATAATGTGATGCACTCCGCTGAATGTCACAAGGCAATCCAAATAATAATTTGTCTTGATAATTCAATTATGAGCCAAGAAAATCTGAACTTGCATCACATTGTGAAGTGCTTTTGTAATAAATATAGTAACCTTGTTTAAACTAGATATCCCTATTGTATGTATTTGACGAAATCTACATTTGTGTTCTCTGACCAGGACCCCCCCCCCCCACACCCGGACTGGGGAAAATGCATTTCTGGTCATTTCAGACAATTCTAGGTAACAGTCGGGGTAGGGGGAGGCATGAGGGTCAGTGTTCCTATCTGGACACCTCGTTTTGTTTCGAATCTGAGTACCGCAAAGGAACACGAGAAACAGACTTTAAGTACGACGATGTGTACAAAATAATACGCATTACTTATGTTATGTACCTTATGTTGTATCGTTGTGATATGTACATTTGTTGTCACGTTTTCAAGAGAGAGTCTTGCCTTATCCTGCCGTCGTGTGATATTCTTGTTGTAATTTCTAGTAAGTGCCATTGATTTAATAAGGCGTTTATTTTGTATTAGTGTAATTATAATCTATTAAATTTATGATGTGATTCTTTTCGTTTCATTGATATTCTTTGCATGTTTTGTAAGCCTATTATCATCAGAGACTGGATCTGGGTTTATTAGGCGTAATCATGCACTGGAACAAGTTTCAATGATTTATATCTGTCACAAATGTAAAAGAAACCAGATTCATGACAAGTTAACACCGTCTTTTTAATAAAGCACAACAAAGTAAATTTTTCAAACATATGTCTCCTGGACAATATTTGATAAAGAATTATCAATTATTGGGGTTAAATTCAAGTTACACAGATGTTTGACGAACAGTTATTGATAATCAACTGTTTTGATTCATTTCACTTTCCACCGATATTACTATACAGATTCGAATATGTTTTTATTCTCATTTATTGAAACTGAAACATCTGTTTTACTTACACTTTAAATTCTTTTGTGCGGCCGTCACTTGGCAACAATTTAATTTTGAGAATTCTAGTTTGTTTGCAAAGTTAAACGTGTCATGATGCCGTGGTTTATTTTGATTTCAGAAGAGTTTCAGAGTGGTTTAAGTGATATACCTATTTCTGTATTTATTATTTATTATTATGGTCCCTTGCATTCTAATGCGAGCGTGGTGTGATAATTACGGCCAAAAACAAATCAGGCTGTTACACTTATTTCCCAGTACAAACACTGGTATTCTTGATACACCAAGAATAAAATAGCAACTAGCTCATGATGTCATTTAGTGATACCAGTAATTCACAGGTAGCGCATTACGTTAATTGTAACCAATTATCGACATTTTAAATAAACTGGAAAATTACACATATTTCAAGGTAACATAAGTTACATATATAAGAGAGGGACATCATTAAGATTACGTTTTCAAGCTTCTTTTATAAATCATACTCACCATTCGACTCAAACCCGATAGAGTATTTCTGTGTCTTCGTGGCTGAAGCCTGTAATCAGAAAACAATAAATAGGACTACAAATAGAAATGTTTAATTATTATAGTTTTTTCTGTCATAGCAGACTCCTTTAGAGATTGTAATTGTATTAATACTTTGTAATTGTCATTAATACTTCAGAAAATAAAGAATAACACAAAGCCTTATATATACTTGAAGGTTTCAAATCAATAGAAAATATTTTTATTCTTCTTTTAAATTTCCTAATCTGTCTTTGGTTTTTACACATTGAAATACGTGCCACATTTGCTGACATCAAGACAAATCCTTGCGTCATGATTACAAAATCTAAGTGATTTTTGGACGGAATTTCTTCTTTCTAATGTGTTAACATCAAAACATAATTAATTCTGGCATCAAAGCTGGAACACACAGCTTGTGATGCAAGAGATCACTATGAGACTTGTGAACGGAATGCACACGCAATCAAACCATTTCCTTCTACAGACATCATAAAAAGTGCGTCTTCCGTGCAAACAAGTTTTCATTACGCACCAACATCTAGGCGTCCTGTTTCTATTTGAAAAATAAAAAAAGAATATGATTGATAACTATTTTAACTGAATAAACATAGAATTAATACTTTCAGACTAAAACTTTGTCGAGTAACGGTACGGTTATTGGCATTCATACTTGTATCGGAAGCCCTTCCGAGTACTTTTCAAGGGCGAACAACTCATCCTGGACGTATTCTCGTATGTATGCATTCATCACTGTAATGATACGCGAAGAGGGCTAGCATCTGAACAACAATAAATATCAAAAAGTCCATAGAATCACAATTACTCCAGCCCATCTTTGTCATGGCAGTTGTCGCTTGTGCATAACTCAATAGGTGCATGGTTGCGATCTCATGTGCATTTATTCCTACATACATCTAAACGACCGAAAAACATTCTCTTACCGTAACCTTTGCTCTTAATCTGGCAGCTTTAGTCGTACTTATGGCTCGTTTGGGTGTATTATCTTTATTAGAACAACGCTCGTGTTCAAATTATATTTTGACATTTGTTATGAAAGGTACTGTTTTTTTTTTCACATGACTGAGACCTTTGAAAAATATACCCTTCTTTGAGGACCAGTATCACATACAGCACCATAATCTAAAAAAAATAGGTCATTTCATATTAATTTCAGTCCCTGAATGTGTTTAATTTATATGGACTCGTAAAGAAAAATCAAACTTGCAGCGGTTTATTTCTGCTGTCCTTTCAGTCCTTCACAGTCATTAATATCGTGGCAATGTGCTCAGGTTACAAACATGGCGTTGCATTCTCAAACGTGGATAAAACGTGTTGTCCTGTGCCCTTTGGTAAAGATGGACTTAAATTTCAATGCTACAATGACCTAAACTTGTTTCAGTCACAAAAGGTGGTGTTGGCTTGAAGAAATAATCTACGCAGTTGAAGGGCAATGTTTATGTAAACGTGTGCGCTTTATGGTGAAGTCCATAGGATAAAATGGAGGCATTTTGGATCCATGCTATTACACTGTGAATTTGATATTTGACCAAAATGCATTCATTTCATCAGATGAGAAATTCTGTCCCATAATTAATTTGTGAAAAAATACAGGAACATATCATTTGAAAACAGCACCTCAATTGTCCTGATGAAATAGGCCACAAATTTCCACTGTTACAAAATAATGAACGTGACTCTAGCTGCAGATAAAAAGAGGTATCGGAAGAACACATTACAGCAATTAAAGCTGAGATGACATCGTGAATTGATGACACATTTGAAAATATAACAACGCCAGTCTATCCCCCCTGTAATTATCTCATTCTTCTTAAACAGGACTTTTATTTATGAAAGACGTCAGACGAAGCACAACCCCGAAGGACGAAAGTGATTAAACATACCTTAAGGTTTTATTTTTAATTGCACATTAGAAAGTGTAGAAACATTTCGACAGTCTGAAGTGCCAATGCACAGTGACATTCACGGAGAGACAATAGTACGATGCAGGCATTGGAAATGCGTCTTTCATGCAGCAATGCCAATTTTAAAAATACTTGGAGCTTGAAAGGAATTTTTGTAGTCGCTTTGTTAGAAGTGTATTAAAAAAACGGTTTGTACATTAAATAACTCCTGTATATATCTTGGACTATAACTTGATTCCTGTCTGTATGTATCAGCAACACAGTCAGATATGTAGAGTGATTAAGTTACTAAGTAGACAGATTGAGAGAGTGCGTTTCTAAAGAATTCCTGGACTCTGTCTTGCGGTCCATGAAAACTGTCCATTACCATCAAAGCTGAGTTCTCTGCGTTTAGCCGTTTTCAATTTAGAAATGTACAACGAGGTTGGTGACACTTATGTACTAATTCATATTTCTTGTGCTTTTTAATATCAGAAAAGACGTGATCGACAAATAACATTTTCTCATTGATTGAAAAGCCAAGGTGTTGTTTATTCATGTAGAATTTCTTTCTCAACATTGAGAGTAGCCAAAACAACCGAATAATTGTTCAGTTGAATAACACTTCCTCCTGTGGTAATTGTGATCCAATGAAACGATTTCGTTGCCAAATTAGACTAACTAAGAGCTGTTCTTATTTACTCCTTCCGTCTAGTTACTCGAATAGGATAATTTTTCCTGTAGATTTATATGAATAATTTCCGTTGCGTTTTCCAACTTACGTGCGAGACAACAACAGAAATTTTTAACAAAAAGCATCTTACTTACTCTGGCGTCCTTTATGTTGCTCCTTTGTTTTATTTTACGTCTCATTTACTCCACTTTGTGTATGTTGACCCGTCATAAGAGTCAATTTATTTCAGCTTAAAGATTAAATGTATCTGAATTGAATGTGCACGTGTTAGGCTGTGAATGCCAATGAATCTACAGCAGCTGCACCTGGTACATAAAGACCTGAAGCTGTGTGCAACAGGATACTGTACAGCTTATGTCTTGATGCTTGATTGGTTTATAATCCGCATTCGTTTGTACGAAGTCGGAATAAACTTAAAATTCTTTTCTGTAACAGACATCTGTAAGACTTTCCCTTTGTTGGTGTGTAATGAAACATCGTTGACTTTACAGATAAACGTCGCACTTATTCTCCCTCAGACTACGCTTTGAAGTAAATTCCTTCATACACGTAATAACGATGCATGATTTGAGTTTACGATCTCGATAGAATCAAAACCATCACACCGTAATCTCGTCCATCTCGATTTGCAGAAACTCTGGATGCATCATTGATGTGAATATACGATATCTTATAATTGAAAATTCATCGCGACATCCGCAATACTCTCCAGAGCCATTGACCTTAACATCGTGTCCCTAGTGACTCTTTCAAAGGAAGTAACTAACTTTTATGGAAGCTTTCGCCAAATATAGATGTTGCAAGTGAATCAGAGTACTTTTCTGGAAAAAAACCCCCATGTGCTTCTGTACTCACTGATATTTGAATGTATAATCAACTGTCACAATGACACTCCACACTGCTCAGAGTCATAATTATTTAAATTCATCAGATCGCACACAATTGTTGTTCTATGTATACTGATATAATGAAGCAAATATTCATAGAGCTACATTATTGGGTTTCGTAATTAAATGTCTTTTGGTTCTTCTCATCATGAAGATAAATGCAAAGGAATTCTGTTTAAAACCATAGGAACTCTTCCCCCGCTTCAACTAATTTATCCCAAGGAATTATTTTGAATCAATGGCTTGATTGTAAAATGAGTTAATAGGAGCCATGATTGCACTCTTGAAAATATTTGAAGTAAGTCTTAGCATGCTGCTTTTCTGTTTATTTGTGTCGCCAAAAATAGACCAGCTTTTCAGTTAGAGACGAACACAATTAGTTTGTATGCAGTTACAAACATTATTAGCAAGTGACAGGAAGCATACAATCGTCACAATATGATGTCCTAGACATAGTGGCAAAAACAATATAACAGTAGAATACATGAAATTATTCGCACATTACTATGGTATTGAACGGTATTGAATGGTATTAGTAGCGTTTTAATGCGTTTAGTTTCGGTAGTGTATTATAGAAACCGTCACAATAGATGACATTGATCCAATTAACGTCACTGACAGCGTGGCTACTTGGCAAGCTGTCGGCTCACTTACATACTTTATATTTAAGCGTGTGAAAAAAATTCTGACAAATTAGCCACCTCTGTACAAACTAGCTTGTTGACGATCAAGAATAACTTTACCGTCGCTGCCAGTGAAAATTGTTTCTGTAACTTGGGAGGTTCATAAGCAAGGGTCCCTTTGCCGTAGTCGCGCCCGGATATGGTAGTACTTTAGCTTTAGCTTCTTTTGATTCCATCCCTCCCTGTCAGAGATTGGCATTGTGCGATTTGGTGACTGACTTTATGTGTAATGCTTAAATAATATTATCTTACTTGCACAATAAAAATCATTCATGACTGCGCAGTGTATATTGTCAGAGTTCTTCTACAACCAATGTAGATAGACAGCAGCGATATTGATCTCAACCTACCCTCTCGTTAATAACCCTCCGTCCCTTAATAGAAGGTTTTAATTAAACTTGTACTGTGAGGAGGTGTGCTTAATTTCTTGTTTGAGAAGTTTATTTCTGCACACATTGACTTCCCTGTTCATCGTATCACTGTTTTTACATACGCTAAAAGACAAATTGAGGTTTGCTGTCCATTTCGGTACCAATTGTGGAGAGAGAATATGCCACTGTTACCAGCACTGCCTGGCACATACATGCATGTTAAAAACATAACTAGTCGAAGCTGTCATGAGATGGATTGGTGTGATAATTGCCCACTTGTACTTGACAGTTTAACACCTAAAATAAGTTGTAACCATTCTAGGTATCATATTTTATTGTTAAATGGAGAAAATAGCATGTTAGCGAACGATATTGCTGATTAAACCATTGAAGGTGGAATGTAAAATGTGCTATTGATTACATTAAAAGGTGTTATCTTGGCAAGCTCTCTTATAATTCGGATTCAATTATTTATGGCTTTTGTAGAGTAGGTTGTTAACTTTTACCTCAACAGTTTTGCGTAGAATATGCAGAAATATTGCTGTAGTAATGACGAATCAATGTTTATACGGCATAGTAAAGAAATAAAGGGCAACAGCCCATAATAGAAGGAGCATATGTCTAAATAAAGAATCTGCTACAATGTCAGTTCGAATGTTAAGTTCTAGCCTAATGTTCTTTGCTTATAAATATGATTTAATGTATCACCTACAATTTATAATGCGGTAATCTGCTGAATGGTCCACTTATAATTGTTACAAATGTAAAATGTCACTTACAATGTGACAGATAAAACGTGTTTTCGCAACCACTGCGAAACATTCAGAATATAATCATGGAATACGAAATAAACATAACTATTACATATATATGCAGTGCTCACTAGTAGATTTGTTTATTTTCTTTCGCGATTTGAAAAATGGGGAAAATTGGTATAATGTTCCACAATGCACCGATTTCAGGAGCAGAATAACATTACCAAATAGCAGATGCAATCCTCCATTTAATATTATTAAATGTAAAATTAATAATAAAAAGTTTTGTAATATCTTTTTCCTGGCAGCGATACTGGTTAACCTATCCCCTTAATTTTTTGTTTATTAATTTTTATATAAATAAACAAGATGACTAGATACTAACCTGTTTGAACGTGACAGAGCTAACAACACTAACTATTTACGGTTGAATGGATTTAAGACTATGTTATTTCCACAAAAATAATAGATTTGCAATGTTTTCTTAAATAACTGGTCTATTTTTATAATGGAATTTACATAACATTCTACCATACAACTCTTCTGTCTGTATTGTCTGCGAAATGTCACCACTGTAAATGTCTCAATTGTCTACAATTCAATCTACATTTGAAGCTTTCCAAGAACACTAATGTTGAAGTATTCGTATTCATAGTAGGTTTTATTATTTTGTGCTAAAATGGTGCGCTCAATCGTTATTTTACCATAAAGTTTATGTCCCTAGACGGTATTTGAAAGGCCAGTACCAATATTAGCAAACTCATTGTAGTACCGAAGTAGTTTACGTCTGTATTGTTGCTGAGAACGCCACAGACAGAAGATATTTATGCTTCGTTAAATTGAAATGACAATTTCAATTAGAAAATGGGAACCACTTTATCGTTGCTTCCAGCAACAGTCCTCCTAAGCTATCTGGAGGCCCTTGAAAAGTAACAGTTAAATCAGCAAAGCAATACTGCTAATTGTACATCATATTTAAGCCACGGGCAATTTGTCTGATTAGTTATTAACGTATTGGGTGCAGATATGTGTCTACATCAACCTGTGATGGCTCACATGGATAGTAGTCTTCATTACAGAGTTCGATGCACTGTTTACTTTCACATTAACCTTTAGTGAGCCGATGTCGACAATTGTCGCGGTTACCAATAAATTCTTCTACACTGCCAGATTGAGGCTTGGGAGGTACCCGAAACAGATAAACATATGTCAACTTTGGTGCATGTGTACGTCACTTATAAAAAAACAAACATATGTC
>JBCAUI010527664.1:0-11505 GCA_038406195.1 Haplosyllis anthogorgicola | reverse complement strand
TTCAGCTTTTACCTGCTGTGTTAAATATAGATGATTTATGTCTTTTGGCAAGTCTCTAACTTTATATACATGTAATAAGGATTCCAGGCCCTTTCAATAGGCAAGGAAGACATACAAGTGAAAAATTACTTTGATGGTTTTATAGCAGATATTCTTAATACTTTGTTACCTCCTGCAGAAAATGTAAAAAGAGAATTCCAAATTTAGAATAATATTATTGCCTTTTCTTACCAATCAATGAGATTATTGTAGTTGTAAAAGAATTAAGTTTAATTTCTGTTGCGCAAAGATCTTCGTTCGGATCAATACAAAGAGAAGTTCAAGGGTAAGAGACAAGGTTTCGTCATTAAAAGGAATATGGCTTGTTTTATCTTCGTGTGAAATTTAACGTAACATAGTACATCGTAAGATAATAACTTCTATTCAGTGCAACTACGGTAAGAATGAAAACTACTTAGAACATTAAATTTTCTCAAATTGTGAAACAGAATCGGTTGCAAAAGAAGCCATCTCTTTGAACATAACACACCCAAAATTAACGTCCTGTGATAAATTCTGATGAATTCAAACAAGAGATGCTTTCCTTTGCTTCGCTTCTCTGTTTACAATTTGAAAAATGCCTTATCAATAAGAAATTAACAATACATTAAAATATAAACAACCATACACCCACCACTTCTGTAGTAATCTATGATGGTGCTGAACACAATGGGATGTCTGTCGAAGAAGTACTCCTGGGGACTGCGGCCCTTGACGTGCCGCTTGGCGATCTTACTGAGCCGGGTGTTCGGAATGTTCCCGAGCGTCGACACGAGGGTCTCGTGTTTGGAACCTGAGAAATAAACAGGTAACAATTGTGAAGTAACTCGGAGTTAAATACGTGATTTAATGTTCATTTTGAGAGCAAAAGGTGCCTTTGTTCGCCAGAAAGAAATGCATCATAAAATTCTTGTGGCAAAATGATATCAACCTCTGGATTTTAATTTCAAATTATTTTTTGTGAGTATTTTTTAGACCTTAGACCTTTCGTAGTTGGAAAAAATTGTTTCGTAACGCGTTGATTCGCACAAATCTTTGAGGCTATTCGTATTGTTGTTGTTGTTCTACCTACAGCGGGTAGGTCTCCATTTTGAGAACAATAGAATATAATTTTTGCATAAACAAAATCACAAAATGCGTTTCTATGAGGTCCAAAATTTATTGCGCAAATCATAAGCTGTGACATTGGGAGGACTGTCTATGGTGGAAAAGCGATCAATTGTTCACAGAAATGTGCGCAAGGTTTAACATCTCCCACATGGGTTTCATTTTGTCCCCAAAATGACGAGGAAAGGGATGATAATGGATGTCTCAAATCTTGTAAAACGTCCGCGTTTTACAAAATAAGTGAGAAACTAAGAAATGTTGTGGTGGACGTTACGGTTTAGCAGTGATTTAGGCAATTAACACAATTCGTGGTCTGAAGAACCTTGCCAGTCTCTGCATGAAATGGCTCGCAAATAAGCTTGTAACCATGAACATTCAACATGGCTGATGGACACGTTGAGAGGGATAAGTCCACGCTGTTCCGTTGATGCAAATGAAAATAAATGCAGAGTATAAGAAATTCTGTAGTTCCAAACTGATTTTATCCCGCGGTAGTTGCGACTCACCTCCGACGTTGAGCATGATCCTCTCGTCGCCTTCCGGTTCAATGTGTTCCTCTTCTGGAGACTGGTCACCGGAACCGGAAATGAGACCAGAAGCAGAATTGAGAGTCTTATGATCAGGTGTGTCTTCCTCCTCCGCCATTTTTTTTGTGTGTTCTCTTTGACTTTAATTCGTCAATGTTTTTCTGTCATCTTCAAGTTACCTGAAAGTAAAAGCATAAGCGTAAGTTATAATCAATACAGCAACAGATCCAGGGTTTTCTTCTTTTTCAAAACAAAAAAAAAAAATTAACAAAACTCCACAAAATATTCCACAGACGGAAATTTTTTCCATGCCTCTATTTTTGAGATAAGAAAAATTTACTGTTCTGTTGCCAGAGTGAAAGATACAGGGTAAACGAGAAAGGTGACCTGAAGGATCACTGACCCTCATGCCATAGAGTCTGACTTTTCACAAAATTGTCTGAAATGCCCAGAAATGCATTTTCCCCAGTCCAGATGAGGGGTGTGTGTGGGGGGAGGGGGGTGTGGGTGGGGGAGGGGGATGTGGGTGTGGGTGTCATGGTCAACTTTTCTGCAATGGCTGCCCAGAACACAAACCTAGATTTCCTCCGATACATAGACCCTCATTGCCATTCTGGCATGAGGATCAATAAAGGGAAGGGAAGGTGGTTTTTTTCTGGGAAGGAAGTATTTCAGCAAGGGATTCCTTGTAAACCAGAAAACCGCTGTTAATTTTGAAATTTGTGCCTCATATTGATACTGCCTTCAAAAAATGAATACCTCCTAAGGAGATGCTGACTCCTGCTGTTAGTGATAAATAGACCTCAATGCACTAAGCAAAAATATAAACACAACATTGGAAATGATTGCATGACCTGGTCACCATTATAATTGATTAGGTGTGAAATTTGAACTGGGGCATGAAACAATGCAATGCAGTGCATGCTGTCATTTTAGCATGGTACAGTGTTAACATCATGAAATTCTTTCAACTAATGACCCCAGAGTTAAAATATTGTAAATAGAAGCCATATCAATATGTCTTAAAATTTGCGGTTGCTTTCGTGTAACAGCTGTTGTATACATGCGAAAGTTCAATTGTAGTTAAAACTTTGAATAAAAGGAACAATTTCTAGCACAATACGAACAATAGATTTTTAACGGGAGAGAACCCGTTTTGGATTTTATGCTTATTTTAAAATTTCTAAGATTTTAACACTAAAAGTAAATATGATTTCCTATTTTGGTTTACATCTTCGGAAACTTTTGAGATAGGTGGAAATAATTCATTTTCCAAAGTATCAATTGTTCCCTAAACTATCAAATTCAAATTATCAAACTTCACAATTAACTAAACCATATTGACACATCCACTTCAAAGGCATAGTCTCTTATTGTTGTCATTCACAGATTGATTGTCTGTACGTCAGTCGGGCGCATCTTGTTACACACATGGGTGGATGCGTGACTGCATGCATGTAAACTTGTTAATTGGACAAACACTCCCCTTGGATGAAAGACTTTAAGCTTTAGGGCGTGATTACAATTAATTATAGGATGTAGTGAAAACTAAAGGATTTGTTTTGTGCTAATGATGGGGCAGATTGTTTTTCTGGGGATTGGCTTTGTCTTTAACAGACAGAAGGGGAAAACACATGAATGATACTGTCTGCTCTGTGTGCCAGATGTGCTAAAGGGCAATTTTTAATCGATTGAGATCGTGAATTATCAACTATTTTGCTATGAATTGCAATGGATGGGTCAACCAAAAATATGGCGTGAAGTAAAATTTAAAAAAGATGAAGTGAATAAAAATAAAATTTTTTTTTTTAGATCTATCTCTATGGTAGAGTCTAGATATTTACAAAAGTAAATTTATGAAACATTGAAATTCTACAAGTTTTTAAACATGCATACAAAGAAATTCACTTTTTTGTAGTAAAATAAGTGTTATCGCAAAAAAACTATATTTGTAAAATTAGTGGAACTATTGGGAACAAATTAGGTTATTCTAATACCATTGTTAATAAATCGATTTTTCTCGATAACAAATGAACTATACAATAACATATATGACAACAAACGATTGTAAAAAGTAAAAACATAATTAATCTAAAAGAAAATTCAGTTAATAATTGAGTCGTTCCACAAATTATATTTAAATTAATTATAAAGGCTTTATTGAAAAGTGTATGTATGAAGATGAGTGAGTTGACTGGGGAAGACAGCACTGAGCCTTAAGGGCTTGTTTCCTCTGTGCAATTGAAAGTACATGAAACCACATTGTCCGGGGGCTATCCGATAAAACAAGTGTTATCTTTTACAAAAAAAAAAGCTTTCGTTTGTGTGCACCATCGATATATATATAAATTGTCTGGTCACTCCTTTTCAAATCTGACAGCGTTGTATATCATGCTTTTTTACTAGACCAGAGTGTATTTGGGTCTGAAATTGTTTATTGATTTAATTTTTGAATTCTATGTTTTAAAATTTTCAATTTTATATTTGATTTCATGATATCTTCCTTTTTTCACATTAATCATTAAAGATTCTATTTTATTCTGAATTCTAGAGCTAAACTCAATTGAATGAAAGCTGTAATCTGTAAAAACAACAACACCGAAACAATTTAAACTCATCTGCTAAGTAAATGCCACATTTACTTTTTGAAGACACATTTAAATCAATTTACTTTTCTCGTTGTACACACTATAAATCCCGCGGCGCCACTTTAGATATTTTTTATGGAGGAAACTATTTCCGGCGACACGGAAATTTCAGCCAATCAGCGGCCGCCGCTACATTTAATCACCAAATTCAAACTTGGTGGAGGTGAAAAGCGTGGAGCTTCCACGCTAGTTTTTCTTTTATATTTAATTAATTTAAATATATTTGTGCAATATTTTAATGGAAGTAAATAAGGGAATATTTTAGGAATAAAAGGAATCCAAGATGAAGTTGATCCACGACTTAGAAGACTTAGGAAGTCTGAAAGAAATTGTCACACAAGATTTGAAAGAAATTGGCATCAAGTTTCCAAAACATAAAAAATCCAAGACAAAAGAAGAAATTTTGGTGAGTAAACTTTGTTATTTCTGTTCTATATTTTCTGTATAATTGTACAAAATTAAACATTAAATCGTAGATGGACTAAAATGTTGACATGTCATGTTAGACTTGAATTTTTGCACCTGCAACCTGTTGTAGCAGGTGTCTGCGTCAGTCTATTTAAATTTGCAAAAATAAGTTCAGATTCAACTCTGATGTTTTGTTTGGATTTATGTTCTCATAGAACTGTTTTAATAACTCATAAAGGTCTGTACTAATTGGTTAGATTCGGTCAAACACTCGAAACTTCTTGATAATTTCAAAACTAGGGAGTGTGGTTTCATTTTACCCCCATTTTCACATGATTACCTGTCATGCAATTTTAAATGAGCTGGCCTAAGTCACATGTTTTAACGTCCGATCTATGTTTAGATAGAAACAAATATCATTTGGCTACAATTATACCTTTGCTAAATTTTTTCACTTTTAATCAGTGGCAGATCCAAGTAAAAGAAAAAACAAATATACAGAGCGGTATGGACGATACACAGTGGTCCCTGGGTTTTTTTTCTATATATTTGGTGACGTAAAATTGTATCAATATAAGTGGGGTATCGATATAAGCGGAACAAATATCCACATATTTTAATTTTACTGACTGCAAGAGATTGTATCGATATAAGCGGAGACGACTGTACCTCTACCTTGGATCTACAGTGAAAGTCCTCATTTAGGGCCACCTTTTTGCCCGTTAAATTTGTCCGTATATTGGGAGTGGCCTTTAAAGGAGGGCTGCACTTTGCTGCAGTTTTGAAAAACATATTCGGAGCGAACATGGGCGTAAATGAGGAAATTTACTGTACCATGGTAGTAGGGACAGGGAGGGTGCATTGAGTAATTCACTGACCAAGAGTACAATTGACATCCAGGCTTCGAAACTGACGTCCGACAGAGTTCATTTACCTGCTAATAATTAAGATTGACGAATAAAAAGCCGAGCAACGTCCGACACAATGTCGGGTAAATTGTGGTTTAAAAAATTACAAAAAAAGCAGCATTTTATTGCACATGTCGGACAAAATTTGAAAGTCGTTTCGAAGCCTGTGTGACATCGCATTTTTACTCAAGGTCGATGCAGTGCATCTGGTCCAGCGGTACAGAAGACAAATTTTACTGTGATACATGTTGCACAACAAATGGTCCTAACAAGCCAAACAGTTGCAAGGATATTATGACATTCCGGGACATTTGAGCTCAAAATTCAAGAGTTCAACAGTATCATTCAGAGTTCGAAATAAGGCCAATACGTCGGACAATGGTTGCTTCGGTTTCACTGATCCTAAAATTAAAGTAATAGTACAAATTATGTTGTATTATTTTAATAGTACAAATTATGTATTTTGGGTGGCCAACTATCGTTCCATCTGACAGGTAGCAAAACTTATTTCGAACACTGTTGTCATGTTAGTTTCTTTACTCGTAGGATGCTCATATTGGGGAATTCAGTCTAACCTTATGTTTAAAGACTAATGTTGATATTGCAGGATGCAGACGGTGGTGTTTTCGGAACTCAACTCAGACAAGTACCATGTCTCCTGATCGACAACTTCGGTATGGTGCCAAGGTACGTTATCCCAACCATTGTAAACAGTGTATGTACATTACAGTACAAAAAATGCATCATTCTAAAGATTGGTGTGGAAATTAGACAACAGTAGAACTTATTTCGAGAAGCGCACCAATCTGTTCAGGCTGTAATTTCGTAAAAGTCAGATAATATGCTGCAAAAAACCGCTACCGCTGAAAGTAGCTTCTGTACTACCTCACTAACTTGATTCCAGATGGAACTAACGGAGTTGAATTTCATACAGTTTTAATGATACCAAATTTAAATTACAAAGTCACAAGTAAACTCAATGGTAATATCCCACAATTTTGAGCAACTTTTGACGAATAAGGTTTGATTTTTATTCAGGTTTTTAGTGGAGGCGACCGCAGTGCTGGAGAAACATCTGGATCTGGAGGGAATCTTTCGCAAGTCCGGGTCTGTGGCGAGACAGAAGGAACTCAAGGTAAACTTCGTTATTGTGCTTGTATTTTTGAATTTATTAGGATTTCAACAAAAGTATTAAAATCAGACGGGATCGTAATGCCTTGTATACAATGGAGTCCTATCATGCAGTAATACATACTGTTCAGAGAAACATGAACTAAGAAGTGCGGACAAATGTATTACGCAAGTTCATATCTGAACCCACTGGTACCACAATGTTTTGGAAAAAGACATTCCAACATAATTAAAGAAAAATAAAAAATAGCTGCCACTTAGAATAGCAGCTGTAGGGCCGGTAGTTCTTATTTACATGAAGATTATCCTCAGTGGTGCTTATTCTTGGTGCACTGAGTTGTGCTGTTTTTGTTTTCTTCTTGTCACAAAAGGCATTGATAATCGAGCCTTTGTTCGTATTGTGTTTTAGGACCGTATAGAGTTGGGAGATGAGTTGAAGGACGGGCACCCGTACGATGTGGCGAGTCTTATCAAACAGTTCTTCAGAGAATTACCGGATCCTCTGCTCACAGCGAAGCTACACGACACCTTCCTCAAGGTAAAGTCGCAAGTTAGGTCCCAACCAGCCTGCCGTATACATGTGTATAGTATACCCCCCTATTGGTAGAAAAGGCTTGTGTAATACCAGGCATGACCTTTGGGATCACCACACACAGGCAAGAAAGAGTACAGGCGAGAGATCCACCCTGACTTTAAAACCCAATGGGAAGGTCACACGAAGTCCAAAATGGGAGTAAACAGTGGCCCCACACGTGAACCCCGGTCCAACAAAAAAAATTTAAAAAAGTTATCGTGGCATTACCAAGTTACAGTCTTTGATACGCTTGTAGAAGAACCAAAATGTCCTCAATCCCTGCATTAATATTTTTCTTAATTGCAGTTAGAATTCTAGGTAATCTTACAAAATTGTGAATATATTAACAGGTGAACGCCCTAGAAACAGAAGGACAGCGTCACGTGGCGCTCATGTTGCTATGCCTACTGCTGCCGCTGCAGCACCTAACGACGTTACGTTACATTATGTGTTTCCTGGCACGCGTCGCGAAACACTCCGCCTCCAACAAGATGGACACACCGAACCTCGCCGTGTGCATGGCGCCCAATCTACTCCACAACAGCACCAAGGCGGAGAAAATGAACTCGGAGAGCAAACTACTACACGTATGTCCCCCTACAGTAGAACTTGACTTGAGCGACACTGAACTTTATCCTCCATCCTCCAAAAGTGTCATAAAAGGCAGGGTGTCGCCCAAGACAGGTCCTTAAAAATGCAGTAACAACGTTGTATGCAGAGAAAAGTGTCGTAAAAAGACATGATGTTGTTCAAGACAGGTGTCGCTCAATACAAATTCTACTGTGCTTTATTTTGCTTTTATTTTTGAGCAACAATCAGTCTTTTATTTGGAATCTGTGCACAACTATTTTGCACAGACAGCTTGTTTTTAAATCAGAAAGAAATACTTAGGCTGCTGGGTTAATGCATTTTTGTGTTATGTGCACGAATATTTACATTGAAAGTCTGTGCGTTAAGGATTTTAAATCACTCACCAAATGGATGAGTAGAAATTGAGGTCCACTCGTCGCCACAGCAATCCACTTTAAAATTTGTATGAAATGTGACCCTAGAATTTTAGCATGTTTGTGTGGACGAGTAGTTTTCAAAACTCACTCGTCCACACTGATTTTGACATGTTAGTGGACGAGTTTTACACATGGTTATCTGAAACATTTAGTACATGATTTATAAGAGTTTTGTACTTTATTATATTATATCATGTTATTTATAGGCACAGACGAACATCGTGCACCTGTTGATCTGCCACGCGCAGGAGATCGGTATCGTGGCGGATGAGTTGTATGAGCGCACGTGTCTCTACGGGTGCTTCCAGTCCGAAGACGAACTGGAGCGAAGCGAGGACCTCAACGAGAGCAAACCAAAGAAGAAGAAAAAACGAAGCGGCTCTTTACAAGGTATTTTTTTGTTGTGTATTCACGTGCTTATCAATGTTTAATGAGATCGTGGTCACAAATACAGTGGAATTTTATTTGCAAGACCATCAGACTTTAGATGTCACACATTAAATTAGTCCACCACCATATTGACGACCACTTTTCTTACCAAAACTGGATGGTCGCCAATGCAAGGTCTGCTGTATAAGATCAGTTTTATCAGATTCTTTGACCAACAAATAATGCAATAATGCTATAAACTACCAACTGTAAGTTGGTTATGTGAGGCGTTGTTTTTCTGGACAGTCTGCGATACAGCACTGCACATGCACACTGCAGTGAACATGGGTAGGCCATAGTGCATGCAGCAGTTGATAATTAGCCTTTCTATGCCTCATTTTTCTAAGTATTATGATTAAGAGTGCACTACCATTTAACTTTGTATGATTAAAAAAAATAATTCGCCTTCGCAATTAAAATTAAAAAGATTTCATTGATTTATTTTAAAAAAAATTGTCCCCATTCATTGCAGGCCTGGTAAGTAACCTGAGCAGCAGTTTCTCCAAGTGGCGGAAGGACGGGCGCGGGCACAACAACAGTAACCTTAGTGACAAGTCATCCATGATGTCATACACGTCGTACGACCAGGTTGACGTCACGGTGACGTCACAAGTGAGCGACGAGCTGTCTCCGGATCTGCACCACGTGATGCTGTCTGACGTCACACCCAAGGTGATGCGCAAGCGCAAAGCCTCCGGGGAGATGGTGCCTTTCTCCGCCAGCAAGAAGTAAGTCGATCAGTTACCTGGTGAAAATAAGACGGCACCCACTTTTTATTCGTTGGATTAGGTTTTCTATTCAGAAAAAAGTTTTGTATCAATAAACAGGGTTGCCACCGGTCAGGGAAAAGTAGGGGAAAAAATAATTTTCTCCAGGTCAAGGGAAAAGTCAGGGAATTTTGTTGCAAGTCAGGGAATTTTGATATTTTTATGAAGGTCAGGGAAAAGTCAGGGAATTTTGATCTGAGTATGATAATTACTTGTACTTTTTCTATATCTTCTGGTTCAAAAATTTGTAGCCTCGCTTCGCTCGCCCTAATTTCTAATCACTACTATCATGTTACCATAAATAGTCCTGATATCTAAATTCTTTTAATAAAAGCCATCAAAATTTGCTTGCCACATCAGAATTATTGCATTAGTAACATGCTTGTACATGCCTCACAGACATTCTTTATGGTCAGGGAAAATGACTGATTGGTCAGGGAAAAGTCAGGGAATTTTAAACGGCCTGAAGAGTGGCAACCCTGAATGGATAATCGGCAAATCACCCGAACCCTAAAAACTACGGGTAGCATAAGGCCAGATAAATTCATTGTTGAATGACATTTTGTGGCGAAACATTTTACATGGTAGATGCGTGACAGCAATGAATTTCTCACATTAACAGCTCGTTTTCATAAACTTAACGCCCATTCGTTAATACACAACAAGCGTTAAGACGAGCATTATGTTGTTCATTGTGTAACACCGACTGGTAGCATTACACAATAAACTACGTAACATTCCTCTTAACGCACCAATTTCTTGGAATTGGATCTGTTAAAGTTTGGCAGTGTTGTTTATTAACAGGGGCGGATCCAGGATTTCCCGTTGGGGGGGGCGCCCGGCCCGTTGGGGGGGGGGGTCGCCACCCCTATTTTCACCCAAAAATTAGCGGAAAGTGCATGAAAATGAAGAAAATTTGGGCCGTTCGGGGGGGTTGCGCGCCGGCGGCGCCCCCTAGATCCGCCAATGATTTGTGTCAGTCATATGTAACTGCGATTGAAGAAATACGTGCGATTGGAACAAATTGCTGTTTTCGCAAAATAAAGAGCCAGACGTGTGTAGCTCATAAATACATGTGATCCTTAACAGTGTGATTAGGATTGCAGTTAATCTCAATGTCAGAATTAACTGTGATCCTTAAGTGCAATTGCAAGACATGTGCCATTCAGAAATAGGTGAGATTGGAGAAATAGGTGAGATTCCAATCACAGTTGCTCATAAAAAGGTGAGACTGCAAGACATGTGCTGTTCAGAAATAGGTGAGATTGGAGAAATAGGTGAGATTGCAAAAAGTGTAGCTCAAAAATAGGTGAGATTGGAAAAATAGGTGAGATTCCAATCACAGTTACTCGTATTTATAGGTGAGATTGCAAGACATATGCTGTTCAGAAATAGGTGAGATTGGAGAAATAGGTGAGATTGCAAGAAGTGTATAGCTCAGCAGGCCTGGATCCAGGATTTCCTGTAGCAGGGGGGTACTAACCCAAAATTTTTGGCAAAACCCCTAAAAAATGAGGGAAAATCAGCAAAAACTGCATGAAAATGAAAAAAATTCTGGTCATAGGGGGGCATGCACCTCCCGCACCCCTGGATCCGCCAATGCTCAGAAATAGGTGAGATTGGAGAAATAGGTAAGACAACAATCACAGTTACTCATAAACACCTGCAATTGGAATCGCATGTATTTCTTCAATTGCACCTATTTCTAAGCTACACATGTCCTCCAATCGCAGTTAAGGATCGCATGTATTTATGAGCTACACACCTCTTGCAATAGCACTTCTTTCTTCAGTCGCAGTTACATATGAACGGCACCAACGGCACAAGACGCGAAAAAAGCCCATAAAAAATTAATATATTTATTTCAGTTTGCAATTTCAATGCAGGGGCGGATCCAGGATTTCCCGTTGGGGGGGGGGGCGCCACCCCTATTTTCGCCCAAAATTTAGCGGAAAGTGCA
>JBCAUI010527653.1:0-11505 GCA_038406195.1 Haplosyllis anthogorgicola | reverse complement strand
TCTGTGCCATGATTGACCATATATGGACAATCAGAATATAAACCGGGTCAAATATAACCATATAAGGGCAATTGGAATAAACAACTGTGTCATCCAGGCACCAAATGAAGACAGGTTCAGCCGCCTGTGACTAAAATCACTGAACCAAATCTGTAACAAATCAACTGGAACCATTTTGGACAGGGAATTTGGTCTCCTCTGGCTCAAAGTAATATCATTTATGTCAATTTAAGACTTTTCAAGCAAAAATAGAATGATCCGGGATCAAATCAATACCCCAATGCTATTCCAATACGGATTGTGAAGTTAATCCTTTACTATCTATTTTAAAGGAAAAGGTCACTTCGCGACATACTGATTTCACATTATTCTCGATAACTGAAGTATCTGAACCCCCAAAACAAACGATACGCTGCTGCTCGAGTTTTTGCTACTTCTAAAAGATGTACCGCAGCGCGCGTAGACCTATTTCAGGGGTGCGAAATATTTACAAACACCCACAGCTCATAAAAATTTTAATCTTATGTTTTCAAATCTTACAATTTCAAAGGCTTATTATCAGAATGAGGGATTATGAACTTCCTGAATATTGGTAACATGAATGAAACCCCATACATGTGGACAAAGCTGTGATCAAAACACGTCATTTACAGAAAGTTTGAGTTACAATTGTTGAAAGTCTGAGGGCACTGATTGCAAACTTTTCTGTAAAGCAGCTGAAAAAAGGGGGTGCACCATAAACAGGGCATGCGCCATATTTTGGACATTTACGGTATACCATATCCTCCAAATGTGTCTCTCTTTACCCAAGCTTAAATTAGAAACAATACATGAATAAACCTATTTTTGTACGTTCTGGATTTCATGCATGAAATGTGTTAACCATATTATTCTTTAATATATTTTCTCCTTTTTTCCGAGACAGTTCAATATATTTCAAGAGAAGAACGTCTGTGCCGACAGTACATACAACAAATCCACAGCCCTATTCACACCAAGCGATTCAATCACCTTCAATTTATACTGTACATGTATTTTACGATTAAAGCACAAGTCGTGTACGGCGTTATCACGAGCAATCGCTTTCGGATATCTAAACTCTTATCAGTGTTGTGCGATTCAATCGAGTTTGTGTAAACGACCAGAAGGCCAGACTTCTTTATTTGTTGGATTAAGTTTCAATAGAGGAATTTTTTGAGAGCGGTCACCGGAAAAAAAGAAAAGAAAAGAAAGTTGACTTTGTTGTATGTTTTTGTATTTTTGATTTAAATTCACAATACTTTACTTTCTTAATTTTTCTGTATGAATTTTTGACAAGGTGGCGAAAATTTTCGGGTTTTTTTAAAATTTTTCTTTGTAATTCTTTCATTTCTAGAAGCGATGGGAAATGTAATGTAACAAATGTAAAAAGTCTGGCCTAATGGCTCATTTTTATTTATAAACTTAGGATTCTTTATTACAGAACAACGCTTATTCTTTCCGTTTAAAATAGTGAAGAGTTTGAAAATAAATGTGTTTTGCCTTTATTGAGAGGTTATGGAACGTAAATAGACATGCATCAATGATTATGTACTAGACACACATTACCCAAAATACTACAAACATAAAATGAAACGTACATGTACCTAATGCAGTCGGAACCAGCGGACTACAGAGTTGTATCAGCATGGTTGCCACGCTCCAAGTGAAATCAAATTCCCTGTGTTTTCCGTGTTTCTGATATATTTCCCTGTGGTAACTATATTTTATACATTCATAATTGCAATGTTAAAGCAATTTTTGCATGCTTTCTTTTTACACAGGCACATGCAGCATAAGGTACAAGAGACATGTATAATGTGCATGGCAGCACTGGGAACATTCGAATTAATGGTTAAAGTGGGTGGGGAAAATGTCCATTTATAAAAACATGCCAAGCAAAGCAAGGCTGAAATTTTTTTAGGATATGTAAACCGATAAAAAGGCAATTTATAACGAAATACTTCATTATTGGGGAAATTCCCTGTGTTCCCTGTGTACTGAAAAAAGTTCCCTGTGTTCTGAAAAAGTTCCCTGTGTTTTTCCAAATTCCCTGTGTTTTCCCTGTGTTGTGGCAACCATGTATCAATCAGACTTCAAATACTCAGTTTACTCAAAACAGGTTCTACTGGACTCAGTTTACAAGTTTTGCGCAGACAACACGAGATTCTCACTAAGTCTAGTGTCGGTATTGAAATGTCACTACACTGCCGTATGTATGGGCGCATCATATGGATAATCAACTGTTTAATTAAATGGTTACTTGGAGAGTAATTGCTACCTTCACAATGCAAAGCTTGTTACCATGACGCCAAATCAAATGATGTCACTAGTGACGTCATAATCTGTGGGCTCTTGGCACGTCGCCAAGTGTCAGGATTGCGTCAAAATAGCACAAACTCATCACTTAGCTGCCTGTTGCTCAGTTAGCAATAAGCAAATAATCAGTAAAACATAAATAGGAAACGTTGCACGTCTATGAGTGGAACTAAGTTCACTATGTAATTGTGTATTTGTCACAATGGAATCGCAAGTTCTGATTTACTGACATGTATTTAAATAATTGCACAATATACTGTCGTTTTTGACATTGTGAGGAGCATCCCAGTCAAGCCTAATAATAGGACCCTTCATACCTCTATTATGTATCCTTACAAAAATCATGTTGCAACTGTTATATTTTTCTGTTTGCGAGACATGTACACGTAAACAGGGTGGCCATGCTCAGCTTAAGATAAAATTCCCTGTGTTTTCCCTGTGTTTGGGACCTTTTTCCTTGTGTGTTTTCATTAATAATGTTTAATTTGAAACTCTGTGAATGGCATACTGCACTACTTGTTGCTATCCTTTTCTGCCTTTTATTGTGCAGAAGAGTTTAGGAATGGCACTGAGAAGCTGTAATAAATTAAGAGAGTAGATGACCAAAGATGAAAAATTGGGAAAAGATGCTGAGTGAAGTGAGGCTAGAAAAAAATTGGGAAAAAAAGCCAATAAAAGGGTGATTTATAATAAAATACTTAATTTTTGGAAAGTTTGGAAAATTTCCTGTGCTCTGAATAAATTCCCTGTGTTGCAACTAAATTCTCTGTGTTTTCCCTGTCTGGAAAACCTAGCACTCAAATTCCCTGTTTTCCCTGTGTCATGGCCACCCTGGTAAATTTACCCGAGAAACATTGAAATAATTATTGCGTACAGTAAAGCATGTCACTAGATTTGATTTTTATAATTATGCGTATAAGTAAATAAGCTGTGCTTTGCATATAGATTCTTCACTGTTGCGCTTTTCTCACATTAAATAGCAGATTCAGACAAACTGACTAAAACAAGACGAGACGACTAAACATTAACCAGATTTCGTTTTACACTTTTGCAGGTTTTTAAACGACTGAGTCTATTCCATACAAAGAACTCACTTGTTGTGCTGAAGCTTATATGCGGTAGAGCCATTCGTTATGCCCAAACTACAATACAAAGTTTGGATGGTGAACAAGTGTGCAAGTTAGGCCTTTTTATTTAATCATTTACATTGCACTGGCAGGATTTTCAAAGCGCGGCGATCGGACAAAAAAATAAGAATTGATCTTGGTCCCGAAAAAGCCAAACTGTTTATAAACTGATAATAAAGTTTTAAAGTTTTTCCCAGTAATCTCATGACGAAACTCCTTACGATGAAAAATCTAGCCATACACAACATGTTTCAACTTCACATGTTTTGGGTTTCCTATTTTTAAAGTGCAGTAGGAAATGTAATCCACAGAATTAAATAAAATAGGTCCCGGCAGAAATGTGCTGGTTTAAAGTATTTACCACTCAATTATTGAATTCAATTAATTATATCTGTAAGTAAATGTTTCATTGTGTAAAAGACTAGGTCAGCATGCTTGCAGGCACAGGCAAAAAGTAATGTTTCAGGGTCATTACCTAATTTGGAAAGTAGGTCATCATGACCTAGTTACAAAAGTAGGTCACAATAAGTAGGTCATAGATGTTGGTCAAGTTCAAGTTCATATGGCACAGTTGATAGTTTAGTCTTCATAAAGTAATGTTTTTTAGTCATCACCTAATTTGGAAAGTAGGTCATCACGACCTAGTTACAAAAGTAGGTCACAATAAGTATGTCATAGATGTCAGTCAAGGTCAATTTCATATGACATAGTTCTTAGTCTTTGCAGGGAATGTTTGTAACTGCACATCTTTGCAGGCAAACTGTGTTTCTTTAAACTTGGAACTGTAGATGTGTGTCAAAGTACACATAGTATCCTTTAGAACAATACTGTAAGCAATATTCTGCACCAGTTACTGCCCTAAATTTTGTCCAGGGTCTACCATATATGGTAAATTAACAAAATTGCTACCATTTTTTCCCCTTTTGACCACAGCAAAAGTTGCATGTTCCACTTTCCCAACATTACATATCATTCCGCTTTCAATTGACCTACATGAAATGAACTTTTTTTTGCCAACATGTATTAACACTTTTTCGCGGTCATGATCCTAGTCTGGTTAAAGTCTATTAGACTTTAAATCAGACAAAAAAAACCAAAAGTGTGAATTACCCTTTCACTTGATAACTTGTCAAATTCATTACAATTCATCTTACAATAGGCCGTCCACCACTTTTCTGTATAGGCACTGACTGCCTTTTCCTAGCCCAACACAAGGAAATAGCGCAGTACATAAGCACTGCAGTTAACACAGTGCTTAATCGTAAAACCTCACTAGTCAGCAAATTAGTTATTTTAACCCTCTAATTAGTGATGTCATTGTATGGAACAAACTCAGTAGTTTTCAATAAGTACGGTAGCCAATTGCGCCACTTTTACACAGTTACATAGACAATTACAATAATAATAAAAAGCACCGAATTCACAACCACAGAACGACAAACGAAAAGACGAACAGACAAACGTAAAACGGATAAATGGCAATGAACTAATTATGCTAAATATATCACAGTGTCGTTTATATATTCACAATGTTTATAACAACGGTCCAGGGAGAAATTTTACCTTCATATCATTTACAGACAAGCATACAAAAGTTGCGCATTTCATAGTTCAAGAATGCTATTCTTTAGTACAGCAAAAACTGTTTTTTATGTATCACTTTTAAGAACCACAATGACTTGCACTGTATTATTACGGTATATTGTTTTACCTCTCCTTTATGTGAGGTAAACATCCGTTTATTGGATCACATGAAAAAAGGTTTCAATGTAACAGAAGCATAGACAAAATTGATGCACATCAACTGACCAGTTTTGAAAATTGAGAAAAATCTTTTTTTACATCGCAAACACTATTTTGACAATAGTATAAAGGTAGAATCTCTCCCTATGTGAACAAATTGACAACTTTCTCCTTAAAAGTAAATAATATCATAATATACATCATATGTACAATATATGTATAACAAATCTATATAAACTGTGGATGGACGACTCACTGTGAGTCACATATACACAATAATAATATATTCACACTTATTGACACTACATACAATGGGTGCAAACTTTTTGAATGATGACGTCACATTACAAAATTACGTAACTTCTGACGTTCCGATGATGTCACAAATAGCTACAGAATGACGTCATTTTAAAGGAATGCTCCCTACATGACGTCATAATTACACGTGGTTTAGAGACGTAACGTTTGACCTGAGTTACTTGCAAGATCTACGTCATGTGACCAAATGGAATTCAATCAAAACTGTAAAACAACACAGACTTGCCCTAGATGAACTTTGTACATATTCTTCAATTCATTTGTAGCAAGTTCACACTTTGAGACATAAATTCAGTCCTCAGTTCACCCGCGACTATAGAGAGTTTAAGTTACTCGTTTAACGCTAACTTGTACTTATAAGAATTCTGAAATCACCAGATCAAACTTCGGCGCTAAACGTAACGCCGGCGAGTAAATCACTGATATTACGTTTGCCACTGAGGCGATATCCGAGGATTTCACTTGATGTAAATTCGTTCGTGACTTAACATCATCATCATTTAAAACTGCGCTATTACATTTACAAGATGGAGAAAACGTTTAACTTAAACTCTCTAGTATTTACTTTTGAAATATAATCACAGACCAGAGATTTGTTCATGTTACAATAGAGACATACGCACACTACGTTTTGATCATGTTGTTGCCATTTGAAATAAATATCTGACGTATTAAAGCAGTTTGTTTTTTCGTGTAAACTACCAATTATGACATGAAGTCATTTACAGATCAGTACAAAGCTTATCAAAATATAAATATGACATGCGCATATGTATATAATATGATTGACGATTAACTGAACAACATTAACATGTGCGCATTCAGCATTTCCTGTGTCCTTTGCGCATGTGCAGTAAGTAAGAAGACCAGTTTTTTTATCCATTTGCAATATTGCATGTCTACGTTTGATTTTAAAAGTATAAATATCACATTTAGTTAAGATACAAATGCACTTCTACTATGTTGGCTACATCACTTTGAACAGTTTCATTATAATGTTGTACGTGTATCGTTTTTTCCTGAAATAATGAACATTTACAGATGTGTACATAGTGCCATTGCATAATGCATGCGCACATCTTTTGCATGACGTCATAAATAACCTTTGCATGACGTCACAAATAACCTTTTGGACGACGTCACAAATAACCTTTTGCATGACGTCACAAATAACCTTTTGCATGACGTCACAAAAACTTCGCATTCCATTTACAGAATAAATCCACTTTACGCATGTTACAAAATGACGTATCACCAAAACGTGGCTCAGTGTACAACAGAAAAACACTGTGCAATTTTCTGTATTTCATACAGATTTTCCATCACAGTTCATTCATAATGTACTTAAGTACTGAAGTCTCTCACACTAGTGTATGTTATTACAGGTATTTACTTCACTATGATCAAATTTCTACACACGTATATTTTACACATTCAGTCACAAATCATGAACATGCGCATACCAACTTGCATCTTATAATCATGAAAAGAAATTTGCACCGCACTAGTGCCTGTTCACCAATGCTTTAAAAGTTATGTGAGATCTGAGGCTTACCTACCAGAGATTTAGAGAATTTTTTTTAAATTTCTCTTGCACACTGTTCAGACATGTGCAGCAAACATCAATCACCCAGATCTGTTAAAATGCAGATCATACTATGAACTACAATTTTTCTCTATTTGTTAGTATTATCACATGTTGCATTCATACACTTGCCCTTTCCAAGTGATACAAAACACCGGTGTTTACATTATGACTATAGTTTCATCTTCTCCGTATTAACAATGCTGCAGTATCGTCACCATCACTAGTATTCGTTCATTGGGTCGTACTTCGACAACAGTGCTTCTAGTAGTTTTAACCTCGCTTTCACTTGCTGGAAAAGGAAGATAAAACCATGGTTATAAGTATGTGTACAAATATGGCTGCCAATTTGAGAATAACGGTCACAGCAACATAATTTTTGCCAGGCTTTGAGATGGGACATAGGTGCATATGTGTATCAGATATGAAGTCTCTATGATCAATAGTGTGCTCAGGGTGACTGTGCACAGACGACGACAATGACAATGACGACGACGACGACGACAGACACTTCATGATTCTATAGGCTCTTTGGCAAAAATGCCAAATGAGCCAAAAATTGAAAAATTATAAAAAAAATCTCAAAAATTTAAGTATTTTTTATGTAGCATCTAAATTGTTATTTCAATAAAAAGTACTACCAGCATTAGATTTGAATTTTCAATGTCAGTAAAATTTGTGATGTTGTGATAGATTTGGAATAATTTGCAATGTGAAAATAAAAAAATCTAAACAAAAAAATGTGTTGCCAAACACATATTAATTGAAAATTTACTCAAATATATTACATTAAATCTAAAGATACATACCGTATATTGCCAATATAACGCATTTATTGCCAATATAGCGCATAGGACCAAATTTTGTGGGTGTGTGTCATTTAAATACCAATGTTTGGTAGTTGCTCGAGTGCAATGAATTTGTGGTACATCAACACTGATACAAAATTTATTGGTCTGGGAAGGGAATATACCAAAATTTCCCTTTAAGAGCATGATATTTTGCAAAGAATATAAAACTGTGAGGCAGAAAATGTACTTTTATGCAGGATAAACAAAATTTTCCATAACTTTTCTCATACCTACTAGGAAAAAGTTTATGATCAATCTCTGCTATGATGGCAAAAAATTCTGTGAATTGGCCCAAAAAAGGGAGTGTGCGTTAATTAGGGCATGCGCGTTATATTGGCAATATACGGTCCATTACTTTGTCTTTTGGTTCTTTTCTTCATAGAAGTATTTTTCTATGACGTTTTCGATTGTCTGTATTTCGTGTAATCATGATTGAATTTTTTTTGCTTCAGTTGTATACTGTTCTTCATATAAACTGACATACCATTGTCAAAACCGCTTTGTCTAGGGATACATTGGATTTATGTAGTAAAGTTGTATCTTACATGAAAGATAAATGCATGCACGATATTTTTTTGTGAAATTTAGGTGGAGACTGTCAGTTAAATTCACAAAAGTCTAGGGCTGGATCTATTTGCAATCTAAATCCTGGTCAGTTACATATGTTTTAAGTTACAAGTGCAGATTTAGAGCACAATAGATCCCAGCATCGTACAACTAATAGATTTAAAAGGTTTTAAGTTCTCGAGTCTATTTCACTGCAGATCGAGGGCGAGAGCGGGATCGTGACCGTCACGACAGAAAGCGTTACCGTGACGATTCCCCTGACAACCGCGGACTAGACAAACGTCATCGCCATAGTGACGACAGAAGGGAGCGGGAACGCAGCCTGGAAAAACTTGATGACGACAACAGAAAGCGACCAAGGTATGCCGCACATTTGTATCATTGTTTGATTTTAAGACGATATGCCCCTGGTCTATTTGTTCCGACTAAAACAGCTCCAGTAAATTTACAATTTTGAGTCAGTGTTCCGGTCATTGTAGTGTTTTTATGTATCGTGTACAGCTTGAATGGATTGAAATTTACATGTGCCAAATAGGATAGCAGCTTTTGTTTAATTCTAAACTGCATGGTTATTTAAGCTTTACATGTACATTCGGAATTTTCGTCTGCGTAAATTTAAAGTTCCAGCAGTAAACTTTTGTATTCTGTATTCGCACGATTTTAACGTGCTGTCTAGTGTGATGTTATACAAACTGTTAACATGATCCTTTCAGGAAAAGCAGAGAGAAACCGTAAGTTTATCATGCATGAGGTCAGAGAGATATGGGTTACATGTATAAATATCACCAAAAAGTAAAGTCTGAGGGAACATACGTACGTACATTTCCAGTCACCTGCTTTGGGCACGCTTGTGATCAACGAAACAAATGTCATATGAGTGATATTTGTTAATGCCTAGCCATGACTTTTAAGTATTAAATGCACACAAACTGAACATAGAATTGCATTTCATTGCCCTGCACTGGAAATTTCCCAAAGACTACTTTTGTGTGCAGCCATGACAGTCGTACATGTACCGTAAAAATAACAGGCATGCATGCGACATCGATGCATGTCTCATCAGTATTCGAATGTCGCTAGAAAATTTCCTTTAAAGGTTCTATTTTACTGTGCATGTATCAGGGGTCAACACAACAATATCTCTCTGGCTTGAATCTTTGTATTGTATTTATGGCTGAGGTTTCCACTAACTGATTGCTGTGATTCTTATCGTTGCAAGTTGAAAATTGTAAATGTGAATTTAAAGAATGCATGGGTAAACTACCACGATTTTCGAACGGTCAAGAATAAATTCAGGGAAATTTTGTTCAAAACTCAAGATCAACAGTTGACAGTAATGGCAAGTGTAGTAATCTAGCTGTAGTGGAATGCCATTTAAGGTGACTAATCTTTGTGGTTTAAGTATGGCGTGAGAGGTAAAGGTTTAATATCCAGTTTGTCATACGAAATCGTAGGATTGTTTCAAATGCCTAACAAACAACAAAGAAAGTGTAACAATTTACATGTTTCAACCCTGATGTCCGTCTTTCCAACAAAACGAACATAATTTCAAAATGACGGCAGATTTCAAAAAAGTGTCCATCAAAAAGACAAAGGTGTATGCATTTCAAACCTACACAATGCAAATGGGTTAAAGAATGGCGATATTGAGATTTTGAGACACAAAATTTGGTTAAGGTCGAGACCTGCTTCAAATATAGATAAGAAAAATACAGTTGCACCAATTTAGTCACCATTATTTTAATTAATAAGGACGTTATCATTTATTATTTATTTTGTACTCAAGCTCGTGTTATCATGAAGTTATAAACACTAAAGTAAATGCTTGTATGCATTATGAAGTGAATTACTAAATCTTCATTACAGACGAATCTTGTTACCGACACCACCCAAAGGCCCCAAGTTGTCCAAGGAGGAGTATCGGCGACGCTTTGAGGAACAAGTCAAGGCGAGTGATGAGCTTGCAGAACAGTATAAACAGATGCAGGAACAAGCTGAAGCAGCAGCTTACCAACAGTATTATACGGTAAGTATTGTTGGCTACCACCAAGAACACCCACAGTTATTAATCTTTCCAACATTTATTTCCCTGTGTGTTTGACTATATGAATAGCTACCGGTTATTTTTGTGTTGATTAGAGACGTTTGTTTTTTCGTAATGTACATGGCCAGAATTTACAGTACAAAACTGGGAAGATCTGGGTACAGATGTTTATGATAATATTATTACACGGTAGTATTATTCGGTTTCGATCATCTCCATTGAAATTGACCAATCAGTAATTTATCTTTTGTTACTTATCAATGTGCACTAATTTATTGTAAGAACAGCAATTATGAATCAATACCATTAAATTTTGCAGGACCCTGCTACCGGAATGATGTACCCGCAGGATCCTAACATGGCATACCAAGACCCCAACATGGCATACCAGGATCCCAATATGCAATATCAAATGCAAATGCAAGGTAAGGTCTTTTTATATGCATAGGTCACACAATTGTCTGGATATATATCTGCTATGAAGAATGGATACCGTAACCCTTCTAAATATGGCCTTCTTTTTTAGGACAAAATTTTTTACAATTTTCTTTGCTGCAATCCAAAAGCAAGAGTTTTTGTTCTTATTTAGTACCATGAGAGGATATTTTCTGTAATATTCTTCATTACATTAGGTTTTATCAGTTGTAAAATACAAAAATGAGATGTTTGTGACAATTGAAGTTGCTATTTTGACATTTCTAATTAACCCGTTCGATACGTTGGGTGTCGAGGCGACACCTTTACCGAGGATGACCGAGAACGATGGGTGTCACATTGACACCTTTATACTACAACATTTTATTGACTGATTTAAAGCTCTGCTTTAAAGCAGTCTATGGAATGGGGTTATGTTATATGCATTTTTGCCGAATTGGCCCACTTCCAATTGACCAATTGACCTCGGGCCAATTTCATATGTTGTCAAAAGTGTTC
>JBCAUI010527642.1:0-11506 GCA_038406195.1 Haplosyllis anthogorgicola | reverse complement strand
GTCATCTGTTATAATAACATGCCGTTCATTACCATTCCAGTGCCAATTAACAACAGCAGACTGGCAACGACGTTCCTGAGAATTGACCCCTACTCCAAGCAGGAGGAACCTGTCAGTGAAGAGGAGAAATGTATTGGCTCCTACAGGCCATCCGATTTGTCCCAGGATGAGCAGGACCCTAGGTGTCAGATGACTGAGAACTATGACCCCCTTAGGGACCCTGAGGAGGCCCAAAAGAAAAACTTAAAAAGAAGAGAGAGGCGGAGGCTCAAGCCGGAGCAGCTGCCAAAGCTGCCAAAGCAGCTGCCAAGGCACCCAAACCTGCACCCAAGGCTGTGAAAGCTGCCAAAGCAGCACCTAAGGCAGGGCCCAAGGCTGTGAAGAAGGGTCCAAAGGGCAAAGGTGGACTACCACTGCCACCACAACCACAAGCACCACAGGGACCAGCACCTCCACCACCACCACCACCCCAGAAAGCCAAACGTTCTGGTGGAAACGGGAAAAAGAAAATGGGGGCTGAATGGAAGAAGTTGTACAGAGAGCATGCTGAGGGAAAGCGGACAGCTGGAGAACACCTCTCTAAGAGAGACAGGGCAGAAATAGATAACAGTGCGGAAGATGAACTTTCTACTAGATGGACAGATGATGGTAAACGTGATCTTACATGCCCCAGGTGCAAGCACCGCGGACCTTTTGCGAACTTCATGTCCCTCAAAGACCACTATAACAGAAGGCACCAGGATGTGTACAACTACCCATGTGATGAGTGTGACAAGGCCTTTGCAAAGAAAACATCCCTCACTGCCCACAAGAAATATCATTGGCTGAGCCAGCAAGAAAAGTAAGTACCGCCATGTGTTTTTAATGGACGGCATGTTAGTGTAATGAACGGCATGTAAATTTAATGAATGCTGTGTGTCACATGTACACCATTCCAAAAATAAATGGACTGTCATGAGCGGCATTTGAAACTAACATGCGACATTTGATATTAATGAATGACGTGCACAGTTTCTATTTTCAGAGATGAGCTCAAGTGCCCAAAAGTGGATGCAAAAGCACATTTGAGAGCAAGGGGCAGCTGAAAAGCCATTGCAAAAGTGCACACAGGAGGTGGCCTTGCCCCAATTCCCTTGCAAGGATGCAGAAGAGCCCAAGAGCTTCTCCAGAAAACACGACCTGAACTGCCATGTAAAGGATCACCATTCTGGTGTGCAAGAGAAGCTTCGATGCTTCAAATGCAATAAACCATTGAAAAACAACAAAACACTCAGACAGCATGAAGATAGATGCAACAAAATTAAAAAGGATAAGTGTGACGAGTGTGATGTGAATCTGTACAACTCCTCCGATGTGAGAAATCACAAGGAGCAGCATCAAAAGGAGAGATTGTGAGAGGAGGCCAGGCAAGCATCCAACAGGTGTGAAATAGTTGAATGAATGGCATTTATCTTGAAGGAGCGGCATTTTAGTTGAACGGACGGCATTTATTTTTAACAAGCAGCTTTTTTGAATCATTAATACATGTGATAATATAGTTGATTGCATTTTTTTAAATCGTCAAATTATTAATGCATGTGATATACTAGTTGATTGTCTTTTTTTGTTGTGTACTTAATAAATAATTTAAATGAAAATACATGTAGTTCCATGTTTTTTATTAAAAAGCCAGTAACTTGATCTAGTAGTAGTAATCATATATAGCTCCCTCTAGTGGTGATTAAATATACTACAAAATCCGTGCAGGGGCATGGTCTTATATGCTAATGAGAAGGGGCGTGGCCCTTGGCCCCTACCCTCCTATCCAATAGGGCCACAGTGACGCTTGATCGCTCATGCGGAGAGTTTTGTCCCCAGAATGCACCCTATACTCTCTATTGTCTCAAAGAAACAGTTTAGGCTTTAATGACATTTTACATTGCCAATTTAATTGCTGGCAGATCTACTTAATGTGATACAAAAATACTACTTTATTGAATAATCAGCATAGTCATCAAACGTAGATCTAGAGAAATATTTGCCACATGTGCATACTATGTAAAAAGACTTGAATATGTTGACAAATACAAATTTTAAGATTACTATACTTTTCATCCATCGAGCATTCATAAATGCGACATCCTATGTAAAACAGCGGAATAAATTTCATATTTGTGCAAATGAACTCTTTATACAAGCAGAGATTTATTACAAGAATAGAATTGTTGTGTGAAGTGGTTTCCACGCGACCAATTTTCTCCGACGAAGATATTTGCAAAGAATGTAATATCACCTCGATATTAAATCACATCCTCGCATTCTTTCCCTCTTCCATGTGAGTTTGAAACAGATATGTTCACCCTGACTAAATTGAGGCATTTTGAAGCTGGACTGCCTTTTGCGCATTGATTTCGGTTGTGCCGTTGTTTCGTAAGGCTAATTTTGATATTCAAGATAGGGAATTATAGTGTCACCAGAAAACTAATAAAAATACATATTACTCTACTTGAAGAGTTATCAAATTTGTGATAGTTATTATTTAAATTTTTAACATATATTAAGTTTATTTCCTGGTAATGACATTAAAATCGTGACATCATCTCCAAAGATTCATGTTTACGATACGCAGAAGTTCGACCTTTTCCCTGCGACAAATACGACATTATTTTTACAAGACAACAATACTACGTCCGGGCTGAACAACAAACGGCCCTTATCATATTCGCTGTATTGTATCAGTTGTATAATGCACCATTATCTCTGTTAGATAAAGGATGTTTTAAAATGTAAATAAAACAGTAAAACAAGCGCAGCTTTAAATGAGCATTATATGTTTATTTTACAAAGAATATACTTGAATTTATAGCCGATTATACAAATATATTTAAGACATTTATTTGCACTACATACATCGTACATCTTCCCTCCATACATAATAATCCATTGTTTATATTATGCATTAAAATTATGATAATTGTTACTGAGTAACAGTTCTAGAAAGAATGGAATTTTTCTCGGTTTGTAGAAACTATCGCAATCAACTTGTGGCTCAGAGTGAAATTTTATTATTCACAAGCCACAAGTCATAGATTTTGATTCTGACATGCACCATTTGTGATTCTTTTTTGCAACTTAATCTACAGGATTTGAGACAAAATACAAGTTTAACATTTTAACTACAATCTTCACTAGGGTACAAAGAGTAACTGACAAAGCAAGATTTTACAGCTAAAATTTTGTGATGGAGTGCTGAACTGCAATGGTAAAGCATAGAAGTTTTCTGCCGCCCCAGAATTGTGGAAGCACCTGACGGGCAATAAATACAAGCTACACTTCGTACCCTACTGTACATTTCTGTTTTACATCCACATGCTAGAAGTTATGTTTATAAAGCACCATAAAGTAATTTTTTGTATTTTGGTATAATGCACCAAAAGACGATGAAAAAGAATCACCACAACTAAGTGAGACGATTCTTTACCAATTTCATAAAACCCAATAGTGTTCGTTTCTTGGAGTTTTCTGTGCTTTTCCTTGTGATTCCAGCACTATTTACATTTCTATCTTTTACAGTAACAAATAAGTACACTACGGAATGAATTGACAGTTTCACATTTGTGTAACGGCAAATCGGGCCATGGTAGTGGACAAAAGTGCAGAGGCTGAAATTCTTATCAATTGTAGAACAATAGAAATTCAGCGAATAATTCTTTTTTTATCCCTTTTTATCTGTACGTATTCAAACTGATAAGAATTTCAGAAGCTTTGAGCAAGACAAAACCAAGGTGTCATGGAAGGAAAATCTTTTGGTCAGGTGGAACATGTTTGACACAAAAGCGTTTCCAGCTCCTGAAATTTCTACCAATCTTGGAACGATAGAGAACAAAAGAATTTAACTCTGTGCTACTGTTGAGTCTAAAAGCACACTGTTACCTGAAGAAAACTTTAGACTCTGTATAATTTAAACCGTTTGTCAATTTTACCTCTTACACGTTTGACACATTGGAAGAAGGTTCAGGTTTCCTGAGGGGGGCACTCCAGGAAAACAACACATAAATCAGAACATCATGTGTATCAAGACATTAGGGTCAGAAAGATGTTTAACAGTGTTATAAGTATTACAACTTTTATGGCTACACTTACCCTAATTTCGTGATACAACTCATTTGTACAGATATAAAAATATGTTTTTATCACAATAGCATATTTGATATGAAGTTCATAGGAAATTATGGACATAGAAAATACATCTCATTAAGCATGATGTATTTGGACATGATTTATGGTAACATCCATCATGCATGTTCCAAATTGTTCATTTACTAGAATAAGCGCCATTCTGAAACATTAAGAGTTTGTGTGCTTTGTGGACAGGATTGTAATCATCTTTATTTTCCCATGTTGTTTTGCTAAGGATTAATTTAAAGATTCTATATCATCTACAGCAGTAGTATCTGAAAATAAAGACAATATTTAAAAACAAGCCAAACAAGAACTGTGTTTCGTAATGAATTTAAAAGAAAATCAAAATGTATGCGTCTTTGTAAATGGAACTCTAAACGGGATTAAATTAACAATCAAATATCGTCAAAATGTCACATATTTTAGGTAGGGACAAGCAAAACAAAAAAATAAATGAAAACGTTGCTAACCTGGACAACACACAGAAGTTCAAGATGAACTGAAATATACAGAGAAAATAATAAAATCAGGTTTCAAGATTAAACAAGGAATAATTAGATAGCGCGATGATGAAATATTAAATTTCTGTGATTTGTTGATTGTTTGTAAGAAATAAAAAGGGACAATGAATAGGATTAGTTAAAATACCTTATTAGTAAGAAGAGTATGGCCCCAAGTAGTCCTAAGACTATACATATGATTGTGGCTCTCCTGTCAACTCCAGCACCAACGAGAGCACTGTTGTAAGTCTGAGATTCCTTGTCTGCAAACATAGAGGCAAAAAGGACAACAATTTAAACACCTCAACCTTTTGTTACTTGGTCCTTGTTTAGCTTTTCATACAATAACCTTTCACACAAGGCAACACAACAGTAGGGTACGAAGTGTGGGCTGTTACGTTCGGTTGTGCTGGACTCTAATGGTAAAGCATAGCAATTTCGTGCCGCCCTACATTATAGCAGCACCTGACGGGCAATAAGTACAAGGCATGTTTCGTTCCCTCTTAACTGCTTTACATATTTTAACAAATTTTGAAGTCCCATCATTTTTAAAACGTTTAAAATAAAATAATTCAATACAGGATTATTGCTGTGATAAAAGGCCGAGTGGTTTCTCCAGAACTGATAATATAAAAAAAGACCCAAATTGAACCTAACTATTGAACTGAAAAATAAATATTAACGTAACGGTTCAAATGGCAAATAAATGCAATTAAGAAAGTGACACTTTCATCCTATCTTCGAAACCCTTCGGCAAACTCACCCATGGTCTGGAAAAGGGGCTGTGACCCTAAGAAATGGACCTTGGTTCACAAAAAACAAAAAGGGTTGACTTCTTAATGATATAATACTCCGCATCCAAGGCGTTCAAAGTTTTTTGATACTCACATATAACACAGGTAGAGAATTCTTGATTTGGACATTGATGACATACCAGGCCCTGGGAGCAGTACTTTCTTTCGTTCATTTCATCACAGTGAGCACCTAGTCGTAGGTCATAAATAGCTGCAAAGTATAAATAGACATTCTGGTAATATTTGTTGAGAAATCAGTTAAACTGTTTAGTCTATTTCTTTGCGGTAATGTGACATTGTGAAATCAAACATTTTATTCGGCTTGTTCTCTTAATAATTAAAATCTTCCGGATGGCTTGTTTGCTTTTTACCCTGTAAATATTTAATTTATTCCTTTTTTGTAGATGACAACTGTAATTATGTAGAATTTGTTCTGAAATATGCATCTGAACTTGTGATACCTGTTTTTAATTTCCTGAAATTGGTTTCATATTAAAACTTAGAAAGATCAACAAGTTGAATACCCATTCTTGGACCAGGCTCCTAAGAAGCCAAACTGTTTATAAATATCAACAAAATTAAGAATATTCTCGAACAACTACTGACATACATGAGTCCGTGACGCTCAGTCACATGTACATTAATGCTTCCAATGAACAAATGTTATATTGACTATTAGCTGACTGCCATCCATTGTGGTCTCAGTGAGCAAATGTTGCTCTTTTTTCTGCAAGTGTGTTCTTTATTCCTGTAATGCTCTTTATTCTGCAAGTGTGTTATAGATTCCTGTTTGACTACTGTGTGTAGTTTGGTTGCAAAGACTAAGACTAACAACTGTCAACTATGCCATATGAACTTGACCTTGATTGGCATCTATGACCCACTTATTGTGACCTACTTTTGGGATGGGATAATATCTAGTTCAAACGTGACAAAGGCGGTGACGATCTCCCTGTTTTGCTTTTATTGTGCTGCAAGTGAAGCAGATGCGAATACAAAACAAGCTGTACTCACCACCTTGTTTAGCACATTTGGAGTTTCCAGCTACAGGTATGTAGCCGTTTGGACATATACAGCTCTTCTCCACACACAGAGCTCCTCCCTGACAATGATGGTCTCTTGTGCAAGAGTACTCCGAAATATTTACTGCAAGATAAATATCATCGGTTAATAATCTCTACTGTCCAATACGTCACAGTGGTTATTTGATGCAACGACAACGTAACGTTATAAAATACAAAGCTAAGAAGATCGCACAACAATGAACGTTTATTGTAAGCTTCCAGATGTATGTGTATTGTATGGGTGTTTCGTACGTTTATTCTTAACAGAAAATTATACAATATTTACATCTCCTGCATTTTCCTCCTTGCTGTTTGTAACCAGGTTTACATCTACACATTCCATCTATGCAGTCAACCATCTTCTTGTTATACCCTGCAACTGTAACAAAAGTAAAGTTACATCTTATTTCAAGATCTATACAAAATTTTGTTCACAATTAAAATTACTAACAGTTTTGAAACACAGAGGATGGTTTTTATCAGTTTTGGAAAAATAGCACATCAAAAGTACAGCACGGAATTTTTATGTTCTCTTTTTTGTCCTGTACATTTCTGAAACGAATAGATGATAGATCTTCACTGTATCCTTTTTTAACCTAACAACATCATGATCTGAAATTCTCTTTTCTTAATATTTCTAATTTGATTTTTCAGCGATTGTTCCTTGGCAAAATTGGCAACGCTTTTGGTATTGGCGCCATTTCATAGTCCACATATGTGAACCCACCTGTTGGCTGGAAGCAAGTGTTAGTGTATGAGTTACATGATTCCCCAAGTAACTTCTCTCTCTTCCTCAGACAGAATCTGCCGTCATCTGTCATTGTCATATCTCTTCCTTCTGAACACTGACACTTGCCATGTTTACACATCATTCTTCTTGGACAGCTATCTCCAGGATAACAAGATTCACCTCCATATCTCACTGCCATGGACAAAAAGAAATAATCGCAATCAGTGATTCATCATTTTACCCTCGCATAGCTCACATAAAATGAGTCGAATTGTAGAGTGTCTGTGATATTTATACTCCAGCAAATCTCTGATATGGGTTACATAAAATCTATTTTTGTATCGCAATTACAAGTATTTTGCTTGAATTGTCTATTCTTGGGCAATAAGAATTCAAAGGCAGTTGTAGCGTAGTAGATTTGACACACGTCAGTGCGACAACCTGAATTTTTTTTTAAATTTTGAAACATTAAAAGATCAAAAGACATTTCTTGCAAAAGCACATCCTAGTTAAGTCATTTCACAACAGTGCTCAAATTATTGTCTAAACATAGCATGTTTGTGTTCAATGTTTAGTTTGGGCTTAAATGACTGTAATTAAATTAGAGATACAATCTTTACCATTTCATTGTTCATGTAATAAAATTTGCAAAGTGACACATCCTAATGTTAGACACATATTACAGTACCTTTCCTGCATTTTCCTGATGTGTCTAGGAAGTGACTCCTGGGATCACATATACACTTCCCATGAGTACACCCATCGTAGAACCACCAACAGATCTCACCGATAGAGGCGCTGCAGTCGTTGTCTGACGAACAATGTCGCTCTGTGTTCGTGTACGATGGTCCCATGTCCTTTCCTGCAAATAATTTTATCCCAGCAATAATCTACTTCATTTTGTGGCCCCCTATTGATGATCGAGCATAAAAGGGCAACAGGTATTTGGAGAAATGACACCAAACGTTATAAACAGAAGACACATAGGCCAACTACATCCAGATAAAATTAAACAAATTTTAGTTCATAAAGAGTGCATACATCTCATTTTTTCATACTAAAAACGTTTACAGAGGTTCAAAACTATTTTGTCTTTCTTAGAAATTGTTTGACGAAAAAAAGATAAACATTACTGAATCTTTTTCACACAGAGTAGAACATAACATCCTTTCTACATATTAGATAATGATACTTAGGAAATCGATGTTGTTCTTTGACGCAACAGATTTAAAACTCTCGGGCGACATGTAGGTGTATTGTAAAGTACTCACCATGAACCGTCTCATGGAATGTGAAGACCAGCAGTAACCACTTCAGCACCTGAAAAAAACCAGTACTTGTAAATGTTATTGAAATCTCCAAGTATACATTTGACATTATGTCTATCTGCACTGAATTCAATTATTTGAATGTCATCCTTCTTGTTGACAAGAAAATATTCCACAAACTTTTTTCCGCGATGTTCATGCACACATATATGATACTTGCAAAAGAATAACTTTAAAAACAAGGTTATTGAAATGGGACTGTTCTGAATAATACTGTTGACTGGGACATTGGCACTTTGTAAGCCAATGAACATAAAATCAAATCAAGCACAGCATTCCAAATACGCCAAATGTATTTATACGATGCTATTTCACGAGTCTATGTTCAGTAGAGCAAATATATCTATTGTCTGTATCCTGAATTGCAATTCCAAGAACTAAATGCAATAAGGAATAGCTAAGCAAAGCATACAAGAAACAACAGACTTCTGGTCTTGTGAAACATAAATTTCATTTATTGTATGAATGGTCTGTAATGTCAATTCTCTAATTCTGGTCGAGGTACTCAATCATAGTGTTAGTATCAAATATGAATGTATCTGCTATTGATCCGACCATCGTGTACACGATGAACTGGAGACAATCCAAGGTTATTACTGAACAACAATAACTGCACTAAATGTCAGTGCAAAATTCAGAACCTTTACAATCATTTATTACAATTTTGACAACAATGTGAACCAAAACAGACCATGAAACTGGTACCAGTTTCGGAACAAAATCATATGAAACGCAGAAAATTTTTTTGTTGTCTCTTTTGTTCTGTATGTATTCAAATTGATAGTAATTTCAATAGGTGTTACGGACATAACTTTCCCTCAATTTTATTGCTTGTAATATACTCCTGTAAGGAAATTCGTCATTTTCACTATTACACGTGAAGTGTGTGATAATATGTTAGACTTCCATAGTAAGCTTGTGGACAAAAGTTCATCGGTAAAACAAAATTGATGGAGGCAGCACCTGACGGGCTTTAAATCGAATGTCTATTTTGTATTTTGATGTATATAACATGTAGGAACATTTGGGATGTCATTGTTCTCTTAATAAATTATTCCTTTTGTGTCAGTATTGACAATGTTTCATCTGTTGACGTTAATCAACTCAAACTAATAGCTACTAATAAGTTAATAGCAACAATTTAGCACAAGAAAGCCTATCAAAATCCATCTAATTGTTCAATACACATCAAAAATACATTGATAATTCTTTCCTTTTACAACACAAATTGATTTTCGTAGTCTATATTTTATAGATTACTGTACCTTGTGAATAAATAGATTAAATGATAATCCGGCTTGACTGGTCTCCATTTTACAAGATAACCGTAAAACACAGATCCATGAAAGTATCCACATAATCTGGAGTGTATTCCACATTCAAATATTTTGTTATTCCATCAATGGAATGCTCTATTTTACTTGTTATTAGCGAGACCAATCCGAAAGACTCAAAGTTTTAGGGTATTCATACACTTTAAAATGTGGTCGTCACGTCTGGACGGTTTGCTTTACAGACACATTCTTCCTTTCAAAGTAATAGATAATCACACATAAATCATTTATGTGTGAAATATCTTGATATGTGGAATTCTCTTGTGAAAAAATATAAACAGATATTTCCGGATCGTTGAAGTGAAAAGCCTATTGATATCTTTAGGCTATTCCAGCAATGATACAATCTCTTGTCACACTTCAAACCTTGCAGCCAATGTGTTGAGTGTAATAATATTTTGCAAAAAGTGTCCTTAAAACATTCCTCATATCTAAAGTTGAGTTCCTGGAGGAAATAGTCTCTTTTGGTAATCTTTACTCATTTCCAAATATATTGTGCCATTTCAGCTTATCACAAAATATCAGATTTAAGGGAATACTTTGGCACAACACCGGTCTTTTTCTGTAAACTTGGTCATTTCTCCATTTACTGGGCTTTGGTATCAAAGCTCAATATCAAAAATGAAAAACGAAATTCCACAAAGCAAAAAAGGAAACAATCCACAAGGCAACCTCTGATGAGGGAAGCCAGACTGAGTGTGATAGCAGCCAACAAGGTGCAGCACCTTTTGTAGATCTCTCAGTCATTCAGTTCAGCTTCCCAGGCAGCTTCACAGACAACCTCCAATACAAGCTGCTCAATTATATCTATTGATTCTGACAAACCAATGAATACTTATGATCCCCTCAGTTTTTTAGGTCAGTCCACATAACTTTTTTTATTTCCTTTCTTATCTGGAAAGTTTTATTTCTTTTTCTACAATTCAACTTCATGACTGTTGTTGATAGACAATTTTAAAGTTTATTAACCTATGTTTGTTACTATTCTTTCCAGTAAATAATTGGGGAATTATATCTATCTCCGCAATGGTCAGCGCAGTATTGATGATTTTACAGAGTTTGAAAATATGTTATTTTTAATTTCTTGCTGATGCCTCCTGTTCAGTTTAGATACATTCTTACATTCAAAGTTTAAATCGTAGGTGAGTGCACGTTCTTATGGTTAGTCTTGACTAGATTTAAATATCTTACTACGACCAGTGGGAAGTACATTGATACTGCACCAATTTCCTGTTGTAATGATCTGTCACAAATGGCGAGTGTTTCCAATGGAAAGCATAATTTCAATAAACCCAAACAATGCGTCATTCTGTGCTGATTAGTTCAACCAATTTGATATAATTACCGCCCGCGTATGCGGGAAGGTAATGTTTTCAGTCGTGTCTGTGTGTGTGTCTGTGTGTGTGTCTGTCTGTCCAGGCTATAACTTTTGAACCACTTGACCTAGAAACTTCATTTTTGGTATGCTGGTACATCTTCATAATATCTAAGTCAAGTTTGAGTATCAAGGTCATTGGTTCAAGTTCAAGGTCACAGCAATAAAAAATGTCAAAAATTTTAGTGTTGTCTGCTAATATCACATGTTATGATGTTTG
>JBCAUI010527621.1:0-11507 GCA_038406195.1 Haplosyllis anthogorgicola | reverse complement strand
TAAAGTGACAATTTACTTAGATATGCCATTTAAAGTAATGTTTTTTGGCCAATTAGGTCTTAAAGCAGATTTAAAGTAATGATTTACTTAGATATGCCATTAAAGTAATGTTTCTTGGCCAATTAGGTCTTAAAGCAGATTTAAAGTGATGATTTACTTAGATATGCCATTTAAAGTAATGTGTCTTGGCTGATTAGGTCTTAAAGCAGATTTAAAGTGATGATTTACTTAGATATTCCATTTAAAATAATGTTTTTTGGCTGATTAGGTCTTAAAGTGGATTTAAAGTGACGATTTACTTAGATATCCCATTTAAAGTAACATTTTTTGGCTAATTAGGTCTTCAAATGGATTTTAAGTAACATTTTTTGGTTAATTAGGTCTTAAAGCAGATGTAAAGTGACAATTTACTTAGATATGCTATTTAAAGTAACATATTTTTGGCTGATTAGGTCTTTAAAGTAACATTTTTTGGTTGATTAGGTCTTAAGGTGTATTTTTACTTAGAGATATGCCATTTAAAGTAATGTTTTTTGGCTGATTAGGTCTTAAAGCAAATTTAAAGTGATGATTTACTTAGATATCACATTTAAAGTGATGTCTTTTGGCTGATTAGGTCTTAAAGCAGATTTAAAGTGACAATTTACTCAGATATCCCATTTAAAGTAACATCTTTTGGCTGATTAGGTCTTAAAGCAGATTTAAAGTAATGTTTTTTGGTTGATTAGGTCTTAAAGCAGATGTAAAGTGATGATTTACTTAGATATGCCATTTAAAGTAATGTTTTTTGGCTGATTAGGTCTTAAAGTGACAATTTACTTAGATATTCCATTTAAAGTAATGTTTTTTTACCTAATTAGGTCTTACAGCAGTGTAACATGCAAGTGCACACTGTTTGTCACTTGAGGAAGCTCCCTCCCTCAACTCACTGCATACATGTACCTTGGTGTTGTAAGTTGCAAGTGCACATTGTTTGTCCCTTGAGCAAGCTCCCCAACTCACCAACTCACTGTATGTACCTTGAGCCAACTCCATAAAGAAAGTCTAAGTCCAATAGCAAAATACACTGAAATTTTTTTTTCCTACAAAGTGTCTGGAATGGCCAGAAATGCATTTTCCCAAATCAGATGATGATGATCGGTGGGGGGGGGGGGGGTCTTGCACTTGCAAACTTTCAGCTGCATGTAATGCAACGGCTTAATTAAATCTACAAGTCTTGAGTTAATGTCTGGCCAAACAAGATGTTGGAAATGGACCACATATCTCCATCGTAACTCACAGCGTGGAGCCTCAGTGAAAAAGAGAGAGAAACAACGAAGCTAATTGGCCCCTTGAGTTAATTAATAGGAAAAACATTACACAGAAATCGTATCAATTGTTTACGTAAGGCCCTATATAAGGAAGCTTCCATCAGGTACCACGTTAAACTTCTCATACAATTTCTGTGTTATGGTTCACAATTTCCCGAACAGCTCCAGAATGAATAGGGACAAAAAAATTACATATTCTGTTTAACTTGATCGTACAGCCACCCTGCTGTATATACATGTATAGTTACATCCAATATGGTGTAGTACCAGACGTGACCTTTGGAATCACCGTATGCAAGCAAGAAAGCAGTAGTGGGTCCAGAAATTTGTTCGAGGGGGGACCAAAATGGCCGCCAAACATGTTTTAACAGACGGAGAGGGGGCCCAAAATGGCAGACAAACATGGTTTAACAGAGGTCGGGGGCCCAGGCCCCCCCCCCTGGATCCGCTACTAAGAAAGAGTGCAGGCAAGAGATCCATTCTGGCTTAAACACCCATGGAGATACACAAAGTCCAAGACAGGGGTAATCAGTAGCCCCATAAATGGACCTTGGTCTAACAAAAGATTTAAAAATAAAAATAAAAAATCCCCCAAAACTTAATCTACACTTCTAGTAATGCCACCACAATAACTACGTCGCTAATACACACATTTACAAACCATACTTTAATCATTAACACGCAGTTTTAGTTTTGTCAATCGTCGAGCAGCTAGAATCCCTAACATGTAAAATTCCAGTCCATAACACCTGGTAGACATTTATAAGTTTTTGCCAGACAGGTGTCATTTAAACTGTTTCATCGGACAGACTTTCACGTGAGTTTTATTCAATACATTTGACATTTCCATATGATTGATATGCGAATGGGAAAATATTAGCTACGACACCGTGTCCGTTGAATTTAGGAATTTTACAGAGAACACTTTGTTTGAAACAGTTCCTGAATTTTTGAAGATTTTTTGAGGATAAAAGAATTCTACGCTGTGCTGTGGATGTGCATAAAAGTAAAGCTTGAAACTTAGCGTTTAAAATACTTAATGGTCTTTTTCAATGAAGGTTTTTCCTAATTATTTTTTGCCAACCAATTAGACTAATTTGCCTAGGCATCCGAAATAATAAGGAAAAACCTCTAATGTTTGTCTATGTCTGCGGAGTCAAATAGGATGAAATTGCTTAAAATTTGATTCGAAACTTATTGAAACGTAATAAAATATTTAGAAAGTTATGCAAATTATTAGGAAAATTTTGCTCATCGTCGCCTATTACAAACTCTTTGGTTTAAGAAGAAACGGTGTCTTTTTCAGTACAGATAGTTTATCTCGATACAATTATCTTTTTGTGTTTGAAGTCGGATCCTTTTAAATACAAGGGCTTTTATGATTACATTAATTACAGAAAAATTAAATTGACCATTATTGTTGCCCTGAAAAGACAAATTATGATGTAATAAACCCGTTCAAACTGAACAGTTGTTGAGATTTAACATTTGCACAATTTAACGAAAGAGTGAATGCCTCTGTATTAATATCAAATAATAACAAAACTTTTTTTTTATCTCAAAACGCCAGCCTTTCTATCTTACGACTATATTTAATTGTGTTTCCTTTAAAGCCTCAGCTTCAAAACACACGGCAGAATCAGTAATAATTACGCCTGGGAGAAAGGCCCTAAATTGGTGCAATTTCATACAGTGAAGACTTGCATGTATCATGCCATTATATTTGTAGTAACTTGATTAGCTTGATACAAAACACATGATCAAAAGTTACGTTGTGATTTCTTTGATTTTTTCTTGTTTGATTACCAAGAACTGAATGGCGAATAAGTGATTTGGATAAACAAAGTGGTGTTGAAATGTTACAAATTAAAGCTTAAGAAATGCTCACTTTTTAAATCATTTGATTTGTGTGATGATCAATAGTTTTCTTTTAAACGTATTGCTTCAAAACGATTATGTAATTTTATGTTCTTTAAAGGCACAATACAAATCCTAAAAGTCCTGTTAGTTTTAAAACAATAGCGCATCAAAAGCACAATGTGGAATTCTTTTGTTTCCCCTTTTGTTCTACACGTTTCAAAATTAACAGCAATTTTAAGATTTATAACAGAATAATAAAAATATTATTTTTCTTCGGGAGTTATTAATTATTTTTCTATTACTTTGTCACAGAATAGGTCAATTTCAATTTTTATGAACAAATGAATATACTGACGAGTTTCTTAAATTACAAATTTAATGTAAGGTTATAATTTCCTGTGCCTTAATGACTTGGGATATATGTCTAATGAACTTTGTGCTGAACACATTGAAATGCAATATGTGAAATAATAAGAGAAACGAAGATGAAGGTTGTCTGCTCTTTAGAAAGTTAACTGTTACCCGAGATAGGTATGAGAGACTCCAAAATGATATGTCTACAAAACGTTACAAAACACCCAGTATATTTCTCTCTCTATGGGGATTTCGCACTAGAAGATACCGCCCTTCTATGCATGCTCCATAGGCCATCAATGGGGGATTCTCGATTTGCGACAGATACTACGACCGCGCTCCATCAAAAACAAATATATATACTGGGTGTTCTATATTGTTATATATTAGGTGTTTTCAAATAAACGCTACCCGGAATTCAAATCTAAATAAAGAAATGTTATTTCTGTAGTGTTTAATGCAATCACTGCTTATTCTATACTTTGAGGTAGAGTAGAAAAGTAGGAATGCTTACGCAACGATTCCATGTATTATTTTTAAATTGATGAACGCACTACACATCTTGCGTGTCAGCACAGGAAATTTTTATTCAGCTATAATAACGGAACATTAAAGAAGCTACTTAATATACCCCTATGTAGGCAATTAATATCATTTTCTTGTAAATGAATAGTTTGTGCAAAAATTATTATGACTTTGGTGTATTCAGTTGTGAAATTGTGAATTGTGAAACAAAGAAAATCATGCAGTTGGTTACACTGATAGCTAGATTCAGTGAACGTGAAACTGATTTATTGTTCCATATTAATTTTATTTGCTGTACAGGTTTTGAAAGGTCAAGAAATTTCAACACTGCATGAATAGTTGTATTCAATTGCACCTGAAACCCCAGCTTCAAAAAGTAAATAAAACATCCAGAAAAGATTTTTAAAAAAACGTGATGAGACTGGCATTTTGCACTTTTATTTCGTGACAGAAGGAAAAATCAGAAGATAATTTTTGTTAGAAAAAAACATATCATGCTACTCTTTTATGGACATCAATAGCGTGAAATTCTTTTGTTCCCACATAGATTATAAATTGATAGAAACTTCAGAAACCGGATAATTCATATTCGCCCCAGGAAATCAAACTTCCAAGGATCGTAGTTTCTTCCGTCAGCCTAACGGGTCGGTAGATTTCCTCAAATTCATATCAATTTGGAAGCTTACAAAACAAAAGTGTGAACAAAAATTTCCGCTTCCTGTTTCAATTTGCTTTTGCTCCAATCTGATAGGAGTTTCATCCTCTGTTGATAAGAAACTGCCACTGAGGTTTCTTTTGGCAAGCAGCCAAATTTCACAATGTAAGTTCATTTAGGGCAAGTCCCCCATTTCCTCCCCCACACCACTCTCCAAAATTCAAAAAATTAACTTCTCAAAGCTGCACAATGTGCAAATTCACTGTATGCAAGGGAGCTCCTGAAATTCCTATCAATTTGGAAGCATACAGTACAAAAAAGAACAAAAGAATTTCATGCTGTGTTGTTGATGCGCTATTGTTCCAAAACATTTACATCCTCTCGTTTTGTGATATTCGTGGTCATTTAATCCACCTGATTCTGATTACAACTCTCTGCAGAATTTGCATGTAACATGCACGTGTGTTTTCATTATTTATTATTAACTTTAGGATAAACACATGATCAAGGTAAAACGTTTCATGATTGTAGATATGCTTCCAACAAGCATACAGCCGTGATAGTTTTCTTTCTTCTTTCCCTTATGATGATATCTGGCTCCACTTCGAGCAACAAAAAATGTTCAAGGTTGCTACAAAAAAATGGTTAATTTTAGTTGTGCTGGAAAGTATTTTGTTGAAATTGAAATTGAATGAAATTGTGGCGAACAAATCTTAAAAGAAAAAAAACATTGCAACTGATAGGAGACCGAGGTCACATATTTTCACCTGAGTAAATCCGCCTCAATGTGGAGAAATACCAACCGTTTATAGGAACTTATTGGCTTTTTGACATGTGAGAAACATAGTTATATTGGTGTGAGACAGGTCAATCACTTGACATTATTGCCTCAGGCACTGAGCCCATCTTCTACTCCGAAATGAATGAAAGGCTTTTTGGGCACACACAACGCGTGAAATATCTTTCGCCTTACTCTGAGAGTAAGACCATTTGGAGTAGATTTAGGATATCAAATTTGTTGACAATTATTGGATGAATTACTACAGCTTTTGTTGTCAGATTAAAAATAAGGACAATTTCTTAAATATTTTCTCATGCAAATTCTTCATTTTATTTTATGAATTCTACTTCAATACAGGGAAGTCGTTCATCAACTCCTGAACTCCTCTTTGTTTCGTTTTATATCCGGGCTCCACCAAAAGCGATTTTGTGTGAAGAAAATCACGGCGCTATGTATTTTGCAGTGATATGGGTTTCACCAAATGCGAATCGTGATTTTTATTGCCTTTTTTCCAATTGACACTTTATCGATTAAAAAACAAAGCCGGTGGAACCTGGCCTTTAGGCTCCCTTACATAAATTATTGAGTGAATTCTAATGTGTAAATTCAAATTGATAACGTTGAGCTAAGTTTCAAGTTGTGTTATGAGTGCCAATAGCACAAAGTGGGACTATTTTGTTTCCAACCTTCAGAAAATTTATATATGCATTCAGTAGTTGACTAAAACTTTTACACAAAATACAGAATCACGTAAGTACACAAGTCAGATTATATTTAATTATGTAAATTGTTGCTGTATTCTGCCAATTAATGGGTGTTATGTCTCAAGCCAGTAAGTCTGGTAAAGACCTTGCAAATGGAGTAGCAGATATTTTGCTGATAACTGTATCTGTAGGACTTAAGGGTCTCTGAAATGGGCAATATTTAACCCGCGATACAGCAGCTTTATTGGCCTGGTCTTTAACTGACCCTTTCAGTTATGGATATATAATACCATCAATTTCCTGCATATATCGTGTTATTAATGTACATTTGAACTTGAACCTACTTGATGATATAAACCAACATGTTCCAGGACATGATATTCCCTTTAAAAATTTAAAACCCACTAATCTAGTCAACAGAGGGTATTAATATGATTAAGGCTTGATTTGATACACCATGTCTGTGCTGATGTCCTGTAACGCATTACAAACATCCTAATGTTTGTCACTCCATGGGGATTTCGCGCTAGAAGATGCCGTCCTCGATGCATGCTCCACAGTCCATCAATCGGGATTCTCGATTTGCGACAGACCGCGCTCCTTCAAAAACAAATACTTAGGACCGCGCTCCTTCAAAAACAAATACTAAAAATCGCAACATAGGGCCAGTTTCATGTCAAAATATTTAAAATTGATGCTATTGATTTTCCAAGGGAAAATTGTGTCAAATGTGTCATCTAAAACTAAAAGTAATCATTCCGAAGGGCTTTACCTGGTCCCTACAGCAAGGACTTTGATAAGCAATGAGACCATATGTCACAGTTGTTTACTGTAATTAAAAAAGCCCGAAACGGTACCACAATGATTTTCTCATTGAAGTATGACTACCACACCAAGAAGGAATACCGCCCTTCCTTTACTTTCAAAAGGTTAAATCCCAAGGAAAACGTGTATCTTTAACCATTCAGCTGGCTAAATGGTCTTCATTTTGTCTCTATGTAAATGCGTCAGATATAGATGTACGTCTGTGCCATCTATATATTAATTGTTTCACCCTAATCAATTCATTTAGACATTGTCTCCATCTGCCTTACATACTTTTATACACATACATGCTGTCTATGGAGACCCTTAAAGAGCACACACTGTGCTTTTCGCGTGAACAGAAAATGATCATAATTTAGCCAGCTGTTGGAAACCATGTTTAACTTACAAACTTTGCTACATTGAAGGTTTTATCCCTTATTGGTTTCGAGCCACAAGAATCCAGTCGAGGGATCAGGATGGTCATATTTATGCGAGACAGATATGTCACTCCATTTTATTAGTTCTTGTTGTAGAAGTAAAATAAAGTCCAATATTCCTAATGGAACTGAGACGTGTTTGACGCAAACATGTCAGTCTATTTCTAGTAAAATTGGACAACTTTCAATGTAAGAATATAAACACTTGGGAAACAATACCATTTCACAAACAACAAATATTTACATTATCTTTTCGCCTTCGCTCCTTTTACTACTACGTTCACTGACCAAAACCAAATGAATCTGGGCATGCTGTTTATTTACTAATGTATAATATCACGATAAAAATCTATTTCTGCATTATGCTCTTCTGTGCACTATTTTTATGTGCTACACTAAACTGAAGTGTAGAACACAGGGAATTGGAATATTCATCACAATATCAACAATGAAGTAGGATTTGCCGTCTTGTTGCATGTTTTTAAGTCATATATAATAAAGCGTTCACTGTAGAATAGTACTAAATGTAACCAATTGAAGAGTATTCCCAGCCATTAATTTTGGTTTTCATTATTGCTCATTTTATTCGACATTGAACATGAAATAAGAGTTTGAATTTTATTGGGCTACTTAATAGATGATATTACACTGAATGAAAAAACAAGGTGGCCAAAAGAACGAGATGTACAGTTTAGTTGGGACAAGCATACGGATGTTCATTGCAATCACAAATATTTCCCCTCTAAGTTATGTATTGAAAATGAATACCTGAAGACAAATATTTCTTATTTTAACACATCCTTGACAACTTTCTCAAGCGTATGTACTGAGAAATTTTGAGTGCATTCACATTTGAAATTTGGTCACGCGAATGTAAATTGAAGAATGAATGTCCTTTCTGGCTCCGTGTTATGACAAGAGCAATATTTCTCGGCAGTTCTGTGTATCATTACTCATCATCCACGCCACTTTAGGCAATTGGAGTTCAGACAGCTTGCGAAACATGATCACATTGAAGAAAGACAGATTTGTCAATTTCTATTAGTCCCTATGGTATAGCCGCACCGTCTTGATAGATGGATTGCTCTTCTCTAACGGAACTTAGGATAACTTTCTCAATGGATTATAAGCCGAAAGATATTGGAAAATAAATAAGAACTCTACAGAATACCATACAGGTTTCTTTACCAAATAGTTTTCTCTAAATATGTGAGTGTTGAGTGTTATGTCCAATAGTTTAACAAAAACTATGTTTATAAATGTGAAAATCACCCATTCAGATCATGCAAATTATTATTAAAGGTTAAGTGCACCACAACAATTGAATTTCATTCTGATTTCATTAATTCAATTGTTGCGGGGTGCTTAACTTTTGATGGTAATTTTATGATCTGAATCTGAATCTATTGTTCCAAAGCAGATAGGAATTTCATTCTCTACCGGTTGTATTAACTTGGGAAAGGGGCACGTTAAACATCGTCTTTCAACATGCCCTCTTCCCTGTAGATAATTGATACTACGCGAGTGATGAGAGAAAAGAATTGAGCATTCTGAGAAATTAGTGTCAGTTTACAGAGATACAGATTTAATACATATGTATTGGACAAAATACCCCGAGGCAACAAAGTTCAGATTGGTCAAAACATCGTAACTTTAAAGTCAAAAAAGTGTTTACAACTTCCCTGATTAGTTTTGGTCCAAATTGACATTTCGCACTCAAAACAAAGTGTCTAAACCACCTTGAGCAATATTGGCCATAGTCTGAAATAAATACAGGCGAGCAACATTCTTAACAATTTCGTTCCAAAATTAGATATCTATGTCCGTGTGCCAAACTACCAAAGGAACTTTGTTATCAGTTGGAGAACGCTGAAGAACAGCAGAAGACCAAACTGCGCTGTTGATGCTCATAAAACAAAGCGTAGATTTTAATATTAAAAGGATTTTAAAATTGGAATGATTTTCATCCTTTGCGTGATAATTTGTTTTTGAGACCTGAGAAATTAAATGCGTGCTTTTAGATGAGTGAATCAAGTTATGAATAAAATTAATCGTGTCGCAAATAAGCGGAAGCTAGATATTCCAATTTCTATTGGTTACAGACATTGTGCATTCATTTTATGCCAAGAAAATATTTTAAAAAAAACAGGGTTAGATTCAGTTCATAAAGTTCATGGAGTACAGTTCGAAACATACGCAAAAAGAATCAATGGAATCTAGGACAGATAGCATCACAGACACAAGCTATATTTAGTAATGATGTTTTATATGTTCGGAGCTACCGCTATGGAATAAAAATTGAACCGGAAAGATAAATGGAACTGAGTAGAATTTAAAATGTATGTTTTGCAAAGATGAAATTGCGCGTGAATTTAACCCGACTGGAACAGTGCAAAATAAGTGCATCATTGTACACTTTCATCTCTCCTATGTTTTAACAATCAAGGTTTCTCCAAATTATTTTTGCCTAAAATTCAAGACGAATTTGTCTTAATCTAGGCAAGTTAATTTATACCAATACTACTATATATTGAACTAAAACTGGTAACTTAAAATTACCCATTTAAGTAATTGATCTAAAATTTTTCCTATTTTAGGTATTGACCTAAGTCATTTTACTAAAACAGTATGAAATTGTCTGCCTATTTAGGTAAATTTGCCTAAATCAGTACACGGAATTCGTATCAGTTTCGAAACATCTAGAACAAAAGAGAGGACATAAGAATTTTACACTGCGCTTTTGATGCGCCATTGTTCCCAAACTGATACAAATTCTGTGTGCTGTTTTGGAAAATGAATTTCGTAAAACTTTAGAGGCAGACGACAACGACGTCAAGCACAGCTCCTGAATTCCAACCAATTTGAAGACGTTGTTTACATTCGATGGCAGATATTTAAGTACAGTGAAATGTTTGTGTGAACCCAAAGGAATCAGCTCTAGATTTGGTTTCATTTTACATCAATAGAATTCGATACTGTGTCTTTCGCTGGAACAAAAACAGATATATATATATTGTTTTCAAAACTGAAGAGGCACGAACAGACATTTTATCTTCTGCTGGTACATATAAAATATTTGTCTGTAAATTTACACACAAATGCACCTCAAAATTTGATAGCTATATTATAGATTTTGTGTCTGTCACCGAAAATGACTTTACGAGCCACTGCATTCAATTATAATTGAGTCAAGGGTAGTATGGAAAGCCATTTAACACCCGTTGCAAAAAACTCCCTCACAGCTTAAAAGCTTATTCCGTAAGGCTAAGATAAAGTTAGGCTGAGTGTTGCAGAAATTTCTTTCGTAATTTTATAAAACGACGAGACATTACTTCTCTTGAGTTGGTTTTGTTAATGAATGTGATTGCTTAATACTTCAACACGATTTTTTCTATCCCACCTTCTCCCTAAGCAATGCTATTTCATTATCATTTAAACAGTGTAAGTAAGTTAAAGAACAGTCACTGTCTTAATCACCACTTTATATGCTAATGGAAACATCAACGCACAATAAAAAATGTCTATCAAGTTTCAAAGTACTTTGCCGTTAAAACATTTGACAGTTACGGAACAATTTGTCACTTAATAAAGCGTCTTTTATTATTCACAATTAAATTTCTGTTTGATGCAAGTAATAAGGCAATATCAGTAATCGTGCTTATATTCACAAAGAGGTCTAAAATTGTACAAATTTGTAATCAGTTGTTTCAAGTTGAAAAAGCAAATAGTCTAAACAATTTTTTTAATTTCATTTTCACTTATTGTGGTCAGTAGCATTGACTTTGTACCAAAACATATTAATGCTCACAAATTTTATCAAAGGCTTAAATGGTCTTCATTTTATCTCTATGTAAACGCCTCAGATATAGATGTACGTCTATGCCATCTATATATTGGCGGTTTTTCCAAATTCATGCTTAACTTGTGTAAGTCTACCTAATTAGCCTAATTAGGCTAAATAGACAGGCTATTAAAATGAGTGTCAGCTGTATCAGCCCACTTTCTACTGAATTTAGTCTTTTACTAAACTTAGTAAAATTACCAAATCTAGTCAACTACCTAATTTAGTAAACC
>JBCAUI010527610.1:0-11508 GCA_038406195.1 Haplosyllis anthogorgicola | reverse complement strand
GGTATCAAGCAAGGGGTGCTTGACCATATTTGGTCAAGTCACATGGGTTCTGGAACAGGGGTTGATCCACCCTAGGCCTGGGCTCTTCACTTGTGTTTCATGTGCTAGCTCAGAGACATCATTGACTTATTATTGACACTTACATTACACTATGGCTTCAAGACCAACTGGACATTGGGTTGGTATTTTGTACCACAGATATCCTTTACAGTGTTAATTGTTCATGTGCATGTCTTTTTAGGGTATTTTACAAGGTATTTCAGCAGTTCGTGAACTTGGGAGTCATTTTCAGTTGTTTCTGATAGAAACACCTGATGTTTTCTGGTTTAAACTAGGTTGCATATCATATTTAAGCATATCCAGTACAGGATAAGCTGATTCTACTTTGAATTTGGTTCATTTCATCACTATTTACCAAATGCCAATGAGTTCAGTTTAATTTGCAACATAGATAATATTCCTACATCAATAGCCAGAGGTATATCCCAGGGAATTCCTGAGCAAGAAATACTGCTTGTGTTCATATTAGACACATTGTGGTCAATGTGACCAGTTTCCAAATTGGGTAAATTGGGTAAATTGGCTTTTTCAAGGGAGAAGTAAATGGTTGGAAAATGACTTTGAGCTTTCGCTTGCTCTGTGCATTCACTCTGCACCATTAAAGATTGCAGCTATTTGACAATAGCAAAGGCTACCAAGTGAAAGAGAAATATCCATACTACCATCCTGTGACATTGTACCAGGATGGATTACACACCAGCTCAACTACACACAGCGTGTAACCCAGCCATGGCTCAACTATGCGGCACATAACCCAGCCATGGTCCAATCATGCTCCCCAGATACACACTTGGATAAATAGTCAAAAACTTTGTGTAGACAGTCATTGAAAGTTATCTTTCAAATACTTTGTGTTGCATCCAATACTTGGGACATATTCTGTCACCCACTGGTATCGAACCACTCCCAGAGAAATTGGAGAGTATTCACCACATGCCACTGCTGAGGAAACCAAAATAAATTAAACAGTTCTTAGGACTCACTGGGTATTAAAGAAAATTCATTCCAAGATTTTCGTGCATCTCCAGGCCCCTGCCCAAGTGAGGAATCATGATAATGCTGGTACCGAGAGGAACTCTTCTAGTAATGTCGCACATTGTATAGCTGGCTGCATGTGTGTATTTACTGGGGAAATAGTCTTAACCATGCTTGCACTTATGTGTTCACAGATTGCAAGGGTCTTACAATGGTAAGGTTGCTGAGTCTCCATTGGTTGATTATTACTCTATGATTCTGTGGCATTAATGAAAGTAATCATAACAAGAGTGTCCAGTAATCTTCCTTTGGAACACAGACTCCTTTTATTGTCTGCTTGTATTACAGTTGCAATAGAACTTCAAGTTGCACAAAATATTCTAAGTTCAATAAATATAAATCAAAGTCACACAATTTGTAAAATCATCAATATATCTGACCTTAATAATCTCTGAACTGAATATCAACTACTAACTCACTGAACCCTAATTACATGGGGTTTTATACAAGTATATGCCAGGTGCTCATTGGTGGGCACTTAGGTGCCAGAGCACCTCAGTCAAACTGAGCTGCCATTGGCTAAATCTTTATGCACACCACACTGTGCATGTACTAGTGCTGGCACATAGTGTCAGAGATAGACTTGCATTACCATGGGAGCTGGTGCTCCAGAGGTGGATCTATTTTAAAGTAACACTGAACTATATTTGGTAAATGTGATAAATGGGACCATTCATCCTCAACATTTGATTGTTAGCTATCATCATTTATACATATACATATATTAATTTTGTAAATAGGGTACCATTTCAGAAATGGTTGCTTATTGTAAAAGATTCTATTCAACATAGGCTTACTTGCCCCAGAATCAACTAAAGTCTTTACTTTGATACCAGTTCCATGCATCAACTCACCTTGGGTAACTCCATTCTGACTAACAGGAAATATACCAGTTCTAAACATGCTAACAACTTTTACCTTTTCTAAATTTGACTCATTATCAGAGGTTTTTAACAAATAACTTGCTGATATATCCCTATCTGGATCAAAATCTTCAGCAATAAAAGGTTCCATTTCTTCATACCTTTCTTCCTCTTTATTATTTTGAGAATCCTTAACAGGTCTCTAAAACTGTATCTAACTTTGATTTCTTTAATTTACCAAAATGATTTATGGCATGATATGCTACATGATGAGAACTTAGTTTCACACCAACATAAGATAATTCTTCAGTAAATATAGACCATATCTGAGGATTTCATGCTTTAGTGTTGACTGTGGTAAACCCATTCTCTCTGATCCATTCCCTGCATGCATAGCCAGACTGAAACAGCCAGTAAATGTGTTCAGGTTAGGATCAGGTGTGGATGATGGCTGCAGCACCTTCCAGTAAGTAAGTGAATAATGGTTCTTTTCATGTCAATTATTATTATATATTCATCCATCACATCATCTCAAAATTCATGAAAAAAAATTATTCCTCATCCAGTTTTAGCAATTAGGTCCTAGAGGTGTAAAAAGAAGCTAGAAAATACAGACATTTTCTGTGGAGCCATACATTGATGAAGATACAATGCATCAGAGAGAACATGTCTGCTAAACAGAAACAACCAATTGGGTGTTCAAAATGTGAAAAAGATGATATGTTATGACAACACTTGTCAGCTTAATACAACAAATTATGCATATGAAGTGTTTCTTAAAAATATTAGTGAAGAATGTAAAATATTGTAAAGGACATAGCAGAAACAGATGTAAACCCAATATTAAAATGCTCTCCAGGGCCTATAATACATGGTCCTTACAGATTCAAACTGAAATCCAAAGGCAGGACCCTAACCCTAACCCCAACATACCCTCACCTTCTGCAGTAGTTGTGCAAATGAAAGGAAAGACTCTCACTCCACAGCTGTTGTTAACAATAGCCCTAACAAATTCATAATGCAAGACAATCCAAATATTTGGTGTACTATAGTTATGGTACATAACAAAGACAAAGACAAAGAAAACTAACACCATACCATTCTTCATTTGCAATTTCTTATGAATGACAAAGTTTCAGATTTTGCACAACTAGAGTTAACAGATGTGGAATACATTGAGGTTTAGATACATAATGTTACTTATGCTTATGGCAAAAAAGTACAACCTGATGTGGCCTAAGTATTTGCAAAATTAATGACAAATGACAGTTTTACAGAAAAAATCTTTATACCTGTTTTTGTCCACTATCCACATAAGGTGCTCCTTGAATCTGTATATCTTACTTGATGGTTTTGGTGTAATAAAACAGTTGTGTAACACAACTACTTTGTCACGTAGACAACAGTTGTCATAAGCAAAAGAACAACATTGATGCTTACTGAAATATGTCTTTCCATCAAAGAATAAATTTGTATCCAATTCCACAATGTTAAGTTTATTTTTCATGTGATTGTTTATAATATGATTCATTATCTGTTGATTGCTTCCAATTTTGTTTTGTTGATGACCTTCCATAAGTCTGTGTAACTGTATAGATGAATTTGTAGGGTTTACTAAATAAAATCCAGCAGAATAAACAGTTTTTCCAGGTAAATGCTCCTGCTGATCGGCTATGTCATATTTTTCTTCATTTTTTATGTATTTGTACAAATAAGGAAGAGGATTTTGCATAAAAACAATATCAGTGTCAACAGAAAGAACTGAAATGCCTATTTGCAGGGCTTGCAGAACCATTGAAGTTTTAGGAAAGAGTTTTTCATTATATTCCTTTGAATATTTTTTAGTGAATTGGTCACCCTTTGAAACATTTTGTATCAATATTGAACTAAAATGAAAAAAGTAGTGTATATGTAAAAAACTGATTTAATTATGGGTTATGGCTTCACAAGGTGTTTGTTCAATATTTAATGTCAGATTAGTAGTAAAGTTACATATTAATCAATAAACTTACTTTATCTTTCTTTTCTGCAATTCCTCAAAAGCTTTATAATGTGTACAACCAAATATGTAATTAGTTATATTGAACTTTTCAAATGATGAATAATACATATTTAAGGCAAAATCTATATAATAATAATCTGTTGTTGTCAGTATAACTAAGCTGTGTTGAGCATAATTTAAAAAATATTTTTTAATATCTGTTGCATGTTCAATTGATGCTTGCTGGTCATTTTCTGAATGTGTGTAACTTTGTTTTTTATCTATTTTGCTTTTTAACAATTTTAGTGAAAAAAAGAATAATGCAACTATAAAAAAGAATACCTGCTTTTTCTTTATGAATTTGACATCAATCTGTAAAAGAAAACAACAAGGAGAAAAGTAAATAAACAAAACAAGAAAACATCATAGATAACAGTTTTATTTTGGTACAAATACCTGATATCTGATAACATTTCTGATAAAAAGCAGTTGGTCACCACTTTCAACAGCACCATTCTGTATTTTCATGAATCTCATAATACTATGCACTGTATCATTAGCAGCTAAACCTTCCAACCATTCCTTACTCCTGCAGTGAACTAGCAGATACTCTCCAGTAAATAACTAGGTCATAAAGGACATAATGGAAACAGTACCACACTACTTGGTATTAGAAGAAAACCCAAACCTACAGTATCCACCACTGAAATTGCAAGTAGTTATGTTAGTAAAATAAAACAACTAATAATAGATGAGGATTAATAAAGGTATTAAGCTTGAACTAACTGCCAACACAAGTAAAAATTGTATTATTGTATCAACTCAATGGAGTATCATAAATTGTCTGTCAATGAAAATGCTCTTATTTCTCTGTAAACACATGACTTCCAGAGAAAACTTGCTGAATTCTACTAAAATTCACAACTTACCTGCAAAGTCTACCAACTATGGTGAAAATTTGACCGATTCACATGGAAAGACAAGCTGATCAGCTCCAGAAGCAGATCAAGAGGTTACTGGAGAGGAAAGCTATCTCAACTAAGAGCCAAAATCCCCAACCACACAGAGAAACAGGTAGTTTCTCAAGTAACCAGTGTTCCAGACATGCGGTGAGATCAGAGACCATCCCAGGCACCAAAAGTTCACCACAAGCAGCAGTTGAGCAAATATCCCAGATTTGCTCAGGCAGCAGCATCAGTACACAAGCTGATAAACCAGGCGAGAGTATAAACCTCTGAAGCCTATTCCCTTTCATCCCTATTGTGTTTGTATGGGCTAATTTTTGTTCCAGGAAAGTGATCAATGGTATTAATTGCAAAATTTACATAATTGCATCATACATTATGAATTAACAGTACATGCATAACATTAAAAGCCTTCATAGTGTACAACAAAACAAATTCAGTTAAACTTAAAACCAGTAAAGTAAAAGTTGTTAAAAGTGTGCAAACAAAGTCAGTCTTGCTAGCATAGGAAATTTGTAAGTTTTCAATTGCAGTCAGAGACAATGGTGAAAACTTGCTAATTTCATCGAAACACAGCTTAATTTACTTGTGTTGTAAAGGTGAAAGAGTGACCAAAATTTTAAATTTCCTGCAATATGGTGAACACAACACATGACTATGTGACCCCCGACTATGATGACATCATCAATGACATCATTACAAAATCATATAAAACAGATGGTAATTCCATGATAAACTTAGTTGGGACTTAGAGCTTGAAGAGATAACTTGTCACTGTGCCTCAGGTAATCATAATTAATGTATTTAATACGGAAGGGGAGGGAATAAACTAATTAAATTAATTAATCATGGGGATAAAAGGCATAAAAAGGAGGGATTTAATAAGAAGATGTAAATGACTGATTCAGTGACCATAATAATGCATTTTTCATAAAGTGTGTTTTAGTTGTGGATTGATTTAAACTGTAAGCTGTATTATTGTTTTTAATAGGGGTTTTCATCCCAGAGCTTGAGTTGGAGACTCAGAAGTTAGTAAAGATGTTGTTAATTAACCAACCTACAGACTTGTTTGAGTACTGCTTTGTTAATTGTGCATGGGTCCCTGACTCGTCGTAATATGCTGCCTCAGATGTGAATGGCAAAGAAAACACAAATGTGACATTGGCACCCAATGAGGGACCTGTGTCTCAAAGCAGTAAGACAGTAAAAATGAAACTTAGATGAGGGAGCCATCATAAACCCTCAAAATCCCAACTTGACAGAGTGTTGACTTACTGGTCAGAGACAAGCAACCACCCAAGAGACTACCCAAGCAGTCTGCTTCATTTTGTGAAAGAAAGACACTGTCTGAGCAGTTGGGGAGTTGCTGCCCAGAAGAAGAAAGACGTTGGCTCAAAGTACTGTGATAGTTGCAAATGCAACTGAACATTAATCTGTGGACTTATTTTTGAACAGACAGAGAAAGGCTCACAAGCCCCTGATCCTGTGAGCCAAGGAGTAGACTGGTATTTAATTAAGTGTTCAAGGAAATAATTATAAATGGTCAACCACAGAATTCGTGAGTATTTACTTATGTATTATTTGAAAGCAGATTCCTTGAAGGAGAAAGAAGCTTCCCAGTGATGAACAATAATTGAACTAGATAGCCAGCTACAGACCAACCGACCAAGAAGATATTTGATATAGTTGAAGAACTTCATTAGTAGATTATATATGTAAATTCTTAGATCACAGTACAGTGATCTTTGGAAGTTTAAAAAGTGTGTTTGTTCGTTTGAGTTTGTTTGAGAAAAATATCTTGTAAGCACAGGTTGACAAGTTGTGGGTAACTTTGAAATTTGACTACCATGGAACAGGACTTGAAAGACCATGCGACAGGTTCTGACAAGTTACACTCTATCATGCAAGAAGAGGGTGGGTCATCAGTGGATCCTTCACATGAATTGGCATTACTTCTCAAAATTGAGAGGACCAATGGCCAGCCACTATCTCTTCCATTAAGGAGAAGGGAAGAATTGTTCAAAATATGACACTTGACTACAGGGATTGAACTGTTAGGGGTAGAGGTCTTAAATGAATATGATAGCAACACAACACAACAAAATGGGGGTAATGGTTGGGATATTTTGCATCAATTAGAGGTGAAAGAAGGGAAAGAGAGAGGATCAAAAGTGAATCAAATGAACATTCAAGGTTAATGAACTGCATGTTAAAACAGCTAGAGACTCAGAATAAGATTGTAGATGACCTCATAGAAAAGGTATCTAAGCTATCCATGGCCACTGCACCCACAGTTGTAGGTAGAGATTTCTTAACTCCAAAGGGTAGTATAGCCTCCACTTCTTGTAGTCCTAGGGAGAGACATCATAGTGAGGGAACTATTTGATCAAGAACAATAATGATAGATAAGACCCCAAAGTTTGGCATCTTTAGCAGGGAAGATCCCATGCCCAAACAGGAGATAGATTTTTGAACCTGGGTATTGGATGTCCAAACAGCCTTACACATTATCCCAAACATACTGTATGAAGAGTTGCTTTTGAATCAGTCAGGGGTGATGTGAAGAGACTGATCCAATATTTGGGATCCACAGCCATGACCTATGACTATATTAAAAAGTTGGAGGTGCAGTATGGGCTGGTGGCTACTGCCGATGTGTTAATGCAACAATTTTATCAGCTTTGTCAAAATAAAGGCAAAAAGGTTGCAGGATATGCTGCTAGAGTTGAGGAAGCCTTAAACAAAATCACTACGCAATTCCCTGATCTCATTGCTGAGGGTGATAAAGAACGGTACCAGAAGGACCGCTTATATAATGGGATGTGTAAAAAAACATGGGAAAGCATCAATTATTTATACAAACAGCCTGATGTTAGCTATGAAACCCTACCTTTGGTAGCAAGAGACACCAAAAGAGGGAACATGAAAAGTGCAGCGGTGAAAGTCAAGGCTGCCCAAGTGAATAAAGCTGCGAATGTAGATGTAAAAACTGGGGCTCTTAGAGAACAGGTAGCTATGATTAGCAAGGATGTGGTAGTAGCAGTGAAATCTGCTCTGAAGCCAGGGAAAGAAAGGGATGAGGAGTGGAAGATAGCTCAACTAGTATAAAAAGAAAGGGGACAGCCCTTGGGAACAAGGGGAGGGGTAGAAAGATCCAAATATTTTGAAAGAGATGGAAGGGGACCAAATGTGAATCACAGTGGATGCTTCCCACCTGGAGTACCACCTTTCATTTGTTTCAATTGTAATGGGATTGGACATAAGGCAAATGTGTGCCCAACACCGGTAAACGCCACGGGGGGAGGATGAAGAGAGGAAATCGTCCCCCTCAGAAAGGGCCCTCCAGAAATCCTCCAAGTCAGAAATAAATTCAAATCAGAGGGGTGGGGGAAGGTGTGTAAATCCATATCATTTGTATCAAATAATTGAATCCAAAGTGTTAATTGATGATGAGAAGTATATTGCTCTCATTGATTCAGGAGCACAACCTTCCACCATCAACTATAACCTAGTTATTAAATTGGGGTTACTCATACACAAATTAGACACTTTACTTAGAATAGAGGGGATGGGGGGAGGACGGGTTCCTTATGTCGGGTATACTGAATTTAATTTGAAGATCCCAGGGGTAGCAGGATTTAACGAAGATGTTTTGATGCTGGTGATTGTGGATAGTTCTTATGGTGTTAGAGTCCCTATCCAGATAGGAACCCTACACATAGATCAAATCCTCAAACTTGTTACTGATCAGGAATTGAAGCAGATGGGTCAAAGTTGGAAAAGAACAAAGATAGCTCATCAGTTGAGTTCTAAAGCTGCAAGGGTTGAAAAGGGGGAAGGGTTTACATTGGATCAAGTAAAACAGAATGTAAAACTGACACAGAGGATAAGGATAGAACCTTTTAGGTCCATCCATGTATTGGGGTTGACCAAAGTGACAGGACACAAGGCTCAGGTAAATGCCATAGTGGAAGAACCCAGCATAAAGCCCAAGGGAGCAGTAGGACTGGTATCCTCAGTGACTGAATTGAAGCCAGGATCAAGTAAAGTACAACTCTGCTTACACAACTCATGTAGAGCTGTGACTATAAAAGCAAAGACTGTAGTCACTAAAATAGAAGCAGCCAATGTAGTACCCCCTATGCTGGCTCCTAAAGAGCCTAAGGAAGAGCAGTCCAAGAAAGAATGAGGTGCATCAAAACAGTTGTTTGACAAATTGGACCTTAGTGGTATCAAAGAGTGGGATCCAAGCTCCCAAAAGAAGATGAAAGATCTTCTTATAGAATACAAATCCTTGTTTGCATTAAATGATTTGGATCTGGAAAAATCCTCAATCGTGAAACACCAGATTAAACTAGATGACTATACTTCCTTTAAGGAGAGGTATCGATGTATCCCTCCACACCAGTTTGAGGAAGTCCACAATGATTTAAAAGAAATGCTGGAAATTGGAGCTATAAGAAAATCCAACAGCCCTTGGGCAAGCGCAGTTGTTCTTGTACAAAAGAAAGATGGGAGCCTAAGATTCTGCATAGACCTAAGGAAGCTAAACCTAAAGACCATTAAGGATGTTTATGTACTCCCCAGAATAGATGAGGCTCTTGATTACCTCAATGGAGCACAAATCTTCACATCACTTGATCTGAAATCGGGATACTGGCAAGTGGAGCTAGATGAAGCCAGTAAACCCTTGACAGCATTCATGGTGAGGCCCCTAGGTTTTTACAAATGTGTGTGGATGCCATTTGGGCTGACCAACACACCCACCACATTTCAAAGGCTCATGGAGAACTGTCTGGGTGACCCACATCTCAACTGGAGTGTAATATACCTTGATGATATCATGATCTTTTCAAAATACCAGAAGAGCATATTGAATGATTGAGAGGTGTGTTTCAGAAGTTGGCTGCAGCCAGTTTGAAACTTAAACCAAGCAAATGTGAGTTTTTTAAGACCAGTATATTGTATTGGGGACATGTGGTGAGTAAAGAAGGAATTGGGCTAGACCCAAAGAAGATTGAGGCTATCCAAAATTGGCCCATACCAGGAACTGTCACAGATGTGTGGAGTTCCTAGGATTCATGAACCACTACAGACAGTTCATCAAAGGATATGCAAAAATCGCTAAAGCCCTTAATGTGCTAATTGCAGGGGAGAATGTGAAGAAAAAAAAACTAAGATCACTTGGAGTGAAGAGTGCAATCATGCCTTCTCCACTTTGAAACATGTCTGTAGTATGGCTCCTATATTAGTCTATGTTGACTATACCAGACCTTTCAAGTTACACACTGATGCCAGTGAATCTGGATTGGGAGCAGTGCTCTATCAGGAAGACACTGAAGGGAAGGATTGGGTGATCACATATGCAAGTAGAATGCTAAGCAAGTCAGAAAAGAACTACCCTATCTACAAAATGGAGTTCTTAGCTTTAAAATGGGCCATCACAGACTGTTTTCACAAATATCTGTATGGTGGCTCCTTCTCTGTATACACTGATAATAAACCATTGACCTATGTGTTGATGACTGCCAAGTTAGATGCTTGTGGCCAGCGATGGATTGTGAGTTTAGCCAATTATGATTTTGGAATCCATTACAAAAGTGGAAAATCAAATATAGAGGCAGATGCTTTGTCCAGAATTCCATGGGGGCAGGAATTAGATCCTCCCACAGTGAGAGCCATTATAGATGCTAGTGCTAGCAAAGATTTAACCACACTGGAAGTGTACACTCCAGGAATAACTCTGCACAGTGCATGGATAATGGGGCAATCATCTGAAATGTGTCCTTTATACATGACTGACTTTTGGCAGGCAGAACAATTGAAAGATACCGCCATTAGTTGAATAGTTGATCTTCTCAAAAGAAAGCAGTTGAACTCTTGATGGGTTAAACATGGTGACTCATGGGAACTGAAGCAATATCTCAAACATAGGTGCCAACTAGTGCTCTGAAAAGGTCTCTTGTATAGAAAACTTAGTACAGCACAAAAGGATCAATGTAGCATGCAATTTGTGTTGCCTGCAGCTTATCGTAAACAAGCTTTAAAGGCCTGTCATGATGAGGTGGGGCACATGGGTTTTGAAAGGTCTATAGGGCTGCTAAAAGATCGATTCTACTGGCCAGGGTCCCAAAAGGACATGTAAGACTGGATTAAGAAATGTGACCAATGTTTAAGGTTCAAACGGAAACCACAAGTGGCAGAAATGTGTCCCATTCTGGTGATACATCCAATGGAGCTAGTCCATCTGGACTTTTTGACGATAGAGTCACAGAAATATAGGAAAGACATTAACATATTGGTGATCACCGATCACTTCACTAGGTATGCCCAGGCTTTTGTGACCCCATCACAAACAGCTAAGGTAGTTGCCAAAATGTGGGAAAAAATTCCTTGTGTACTATGGACTACCCAAAAAACTCATGAGTGACCAAGGCCATAATTTCGAAAGTAACCTGATCGCTGAACTCTGTAACTTAATTCAAGTCAAAAAGATCAGAACCACACCCTATAGGCCTGAATCTAATGGGCAGTGTGAGAGATTTAATTCAACCTTAATCTCTATGCTGGGGATGCTCCCTCCTGATGCCAAATATAATTGGCA
>JBCAUI010527599.1:0-11508 GCA_038406195.1 Haplosyllis anthogorgicola | reverse complement strand
TTACATTTTCAAATCAATAATCATTTTTAAAAATAAAAGTCGTTTAAAGAAATTATCTCCTTTCTTAAATTTTTTACAGATAGTTAAAAGTGAAAAAGCCGAAAGTTCGCCGGTTTAGGGCATCGGACTATAAGGGACTGCGGATGGTTGCCACCAAAAAGTTTAATAATAATAATAATAATAAACCAGAAGTTTTAAATGGTTTCGTTCTTACATCATTCGAGCACATTCATTTTAGTGTGCATTACGAAAGATGGAGGACCTGTTTTATGACAACTTTGCTACAGTTTGTTACTTTTCGGATTCTGGTTTAATATGTGCTCGAACTTATTCCGGTGTAAATGTGTTCTGTAATTGGCAAAGTTGCCTCAAAACTATTATTCCTGGGATATATTAATTTCGGATCAAACACATTGAGTAAGAAGGTATAAATCATGTATGCTCAGGTACACCAAGGTTTCCTATTGTGTGCCAGGGAGACAGCTTCAAAGGTTATAAGTCACCATTGTCATATTTTCAATTCGGTAACAGCTTTTTCATCAGACTTTGTGATGTAAGCTCCAGATTAACTGGATGTTTTCTCAATTGAGGTGTCACAAGAGTTGGCTTGGTGAGACACTTCCAATTTACATTGTATCCTACAAACTGTCTCAACAAATGACAAATGGTAAAGGTTAATGGGTGGATTCCTGGAAAAAAAACCCGTTAGTTTTTGTTTACCATTAAGTCCTGTCCTGCTGTAATTTTATACTTTATGCTATTTTTGTACTGAGTTGATTTTCGCAAGACATGCAGTTTAAGACAACTTGGCCTGCAAGGTTGTCATTTAGTTTTTTAAGGGAGATAGTAGACATGTTTGAAGTCATTTCAAACTCGATTTTAATTCATATGTTACAACTCTTTTGACAACCGTCATCAGGGAACTTGTCACAGAATATAGTAGGAACGTTTCAATCAAGCAAACCTTTTATTAAACGTCGGACAATGAATTTTATACGAACTCAAGGTAGGGATTGATTATCTGTCACATTGTCCATAGTCTCCAGAAAATAGACGCAATATCAGTAAAACGGTCAGGATCTTTGGAGGTTTACACAGTTAATATAGTCAGACACTGTATCTCATACATGGAAGTAATCAAGAAAAGTCCACAGTGATCATACAGACTGTAGACTGGGAATTACTCATGTCTATGGACGGTCATGATAACCAGTCTTGTATTGTTGAGTGTCAATTCCATGTGAGAACAAGTGGCAAAACTTGACTGATAAAATGAATAAATATTCACAGACTGTCTGCGGCCGACCATTACAATTGAAACGTTGAATAAGAAATAAGTTTAAGTAAGTGGTGAAAGTTTTATGATAGTCAACAATGGTTTGAGGAATTAGTATTCCGATCTTAGCTGGTTGCGCCGAAGGAGAGAATTTTGGTGTTTCCTAAACCAACAAAGAAAACAGGAGAATCACTAATTTGACAGACAAGGAAGAGAAGAGAAGAAAAGCCTGTAACAATTTTGTGAATTACAGCAAACTTAAATTTGTTTAAAAGTTGTAACAAACTAATCAAATAGGAAATAACATTTTGACTTGTAACTGTTTGACTTGGTTCCTCTGGTCACATCTGCAAACAGCTTTGTTATATTTGTATGAATCTTTCATGAGTCTGTTCTCTGTTGAGTTTATTCAACACGTGGATTATCTGTTGTGATTTACACAGATACAGGAACATTATGAAGATTACTTTGATTGACCACATTCTGTAGTGTGCTCTCACCTTGGCGAGATCTCATCTTCACATTATAGATTTATTTCTAAAGGAATAATATTATGAGAAATTGCTTTGGTATGAAGGAGATTATTACGATTGATGGCGGTATTAATTAAGTAGAAATGCTTGATTTAGTGAAGGATTCGATGAATCTACTCTAATCTGTATTGTCTGTGTGCATTGATAAGAGTTTTATACAAATATTATGTCCCGTCTATATTCGGCATGAAGTACATCCTCCGCTCTCCAAAGTCATTAAGTATATAAAGCTCTAAGAATGAGAGATCCCCAATCAAATGGCCATCCTGATGTGTACATAAATGCTTTGAGCAGTCTAATTATGTGTGATTGATTTCCTGCCCTATCCCATGGAACAGGCATCAAAATCCTGATCAACTGGGGATTACTAATTTGGCAAGTTGACTTGGGACAAGTGGCTTTATCCAGTTGATAGCGTGTAGACTGACTATATGTACCAAGTGAGGATGTACCCGGAATTAAAACTAAACAAACAAGGCAACTGTGCAGTTGGTTGAAATTTAAGCAAAATAAAGTTTGTATTTGTTTTCCTCCAAAGTTAACTTCCTCACCAGTGCTTACTAGTGTATTCAGTGCACATTTCAATTGATGAATTACACCGAAAAAGTCTGTTAATGGTACTGATTGCTTCCACTGAAGGGTGTTAATTGGCAGTAAATGTGGTGTAATACTAGCCTTCATTCATGAGCAAACAACCAATCTCGGTATAGATTGGTTGCTTTTTTCACATACAATGTTCTCTGTACAGAATTTTCTTCATATTATTTCTATTTTAGTTATTGCGTTATAAATCACACCCAACAACCTAGAACTCCCATTCACAAAAATGTATACAAACATAACAGTAAGCAAGCCTCACTTTTGAAATTGAATGTTATGAAGCGAACCTAGTTTTGCGTAAAAAAGTCTTTTGGTGGCTGTAAAAGAAGAATAACTTATGTACGGATAGTTCCTGGATACCGATGATCAATTAAAAGCCAGTTTTCTAATTTTCAAAAGAGAGGCCTGCTCAAGTAACAACTGAGTTTCCCTACACAGATACAAACTATTTTGGTTTCAGCTTACTTTTTATAAAATGACCACATATATCATTTCTACAAACGCGATAGTAATCTAGGACTGAATTTTGAGCAATTTGCATGCAGTTAGACTAGGGTTGCTGCTAGTGTCGCTGAGGTAAATACTCGACGAGTTGGCTCCAGGCAGAGAGGGCAGTGAGAAACTGGAAGTAATCAGATGTCTGATCCATTTGTCACTCTTCATTACGGGCGCAAATAGGAGAATGCGAACAGGAATGGATAATGAATGTATGTCTTCGGCAAGAGAGCAAGCAGATTGACATTTTTCTACATGGACGGGATTGTTGCTAAGTGGCTGGTACTGCGCTGTGGTCATGACCCAGCAGGGCCCCGTTGATTGCTGGAACTCTCTCTCTCTGTGGATCCCTGGTGGGTAGTCAGTGATAACCGGTGTTCTGTTACAGCAGTAAGATGTTGGAATAGGCTTTATGAACTGGATTTAACGGGATTAACTGCAATTATTAAAACTGACATATTGAATATCGGACGGTTGTATTTAGACAGTGGTGGTTCTGTCAATGTCTGCAAAAATGCAAGTTGTGGCTTCGATACGGATATTAAAATCATTAAAATCATAAAGAATGCGCAGTTTATGCAGGGAAAGAGTTAGCTCAATTACATATTAATGCCTTTAATTTTAATACAATGTGAAATGGATTCTATGAGCAAAAAGAAAATGGCACAAAATTGATTTGTTGATGATTTGAATCATAAATGGTACGGGCATATGGATTTCTGTACAAAAATGATTGCTTTTGCTTTTATTACAAAGATTACCGTAGTGTCGCCCACCAGTAGGTTTGACATGATTTATGGCTTGTGGTGTGTTAACAGCCTTAAACACCTACTTTCTTTACTTTAATTACAGGCAGAATTGTACATGGCAATCAATGAATACTTGATTGATGAATTTGCAAAATGAAAAAAAAACCGAAAAAATAATTTCCTAAATGGAACTGAAAGTAGATGAGTCCCGGTACATTAATGGCAAACTCTATGCGCACAAAAGTTTGGAAATCACTGGTGCACAAAATGATATTATCTTTCGACATACTTACCTAACTCAAGTATAACTTTAACGAAAATTCAGATTTCAATCTTTTCACAATCAAGATTCTCGGAGCAACTCTTCAGTATATGATGACAATTATAATTTCTCAGAGCACCTGGTGCTTCACATGCACCGGCAAGGAGGAGCACCGCTGATAATACAGTGAATAATTGTACTTATAATTAGGTGCATGGTTGAGTGCCACAAATAAGCCTGTTGCTGAAGAGATTATTTTAATGAGTATTCAGTTCAATATGACCTATTTCTAGTGCAATTGCAGTACAGAGAATAATTACTTTGCAATTTATGTAGAGGAGATATGAGCAGATGTTGAGTATTCGCCTTCGCATTCATACTTCAGACACACATAACTAGACACAAACGATTAATTATTAATAGAAGGCTATTGTTTACATCCAAAGGAGATTAATTGACAGATAATAGAATAACTATTGCGTTAGAACGAGGCATATTAAAATACTCATTCCATCAGCTGCATCAACTTCGTCCTTCTTTGAACCCAAAGATGCTTTGTAATTCCGGTTGATCTTCCAACAAAAGGAAAATGGTCACAAATCATATCTTTCTACTGTCTGATACTGTTAGCCGCATTTTAGATTTCATTACCGAGCCAAGACAGTAATAGTGGTGATGGGTTTTGCTGAGAAAGAAAGCATAATAAAAACACAAGGGAGAAAGTTGAAATCTCTGAAGGATTAAATATATTTTATGTGTAAACTGTACCAGAAAACCTTTAGGATAATTTGATAGCGTGATTTTTTATTGGATACATCAACAGACAAACTGGATTTTGGTGTAATCACTCAAAACTCAGACATAGATGTATTGGAAGAACAAACATCAATTGTTGTAAGGCCGCAGTTCTGATCATGTTGGCTATCCCTGTGTGCAATATTTTAAAACTCTCGTTACATTGTCGTCTTGCATATAACTTAGCGAGGTCACTGAATAGACAACAACAATCTGTACTGAATGTAAATGTATTGTTTTTCCAAAGAAATGGTTTATTGATTGCGTGGTCTTTCATGGTCTTCTTAATGTAGAAAGCTTGGGTACTTATGGATTTTCCATCAGAACTTGCATCGCTTTCCGTCATCCGACAGACTGTTTTAAAAGCAATCATCAGTCTGCTTTTTAGATGATTAATGTACTTCAAGTTTATTACAAGTACTTTGCCATTACCTTTTCTTACCTTTAATTAGATACAACAAAACTGTCTTCAAGGGAATAAATCAATACATGATTGATGAGTGCAATATTTGTAATAATTACTTAACAGTAGCGTAAGATCAAAGGCTATCTCGCGGGAAATTGATTTATGTCATTCGTATTCTGCTTCTCTGCATTGTGGAGTTGCTTTATTAATGATTAGTTGATAAGTTCTGTACGGTTGCCATCACAAGTGAAGCAGTTATATGAACCTTTCTATAAATTAGCTACATGGCGCTCTGATAAGGCGCATGGAATATTCATGGGACATTACTACAATTAACGACTAATGTGTCTGGAATAAAAAGAGTCTGTATTCTAAAAGATTGTTCTTAATACATAACAGATAATGAGAATGAGAGTAATAATGTTGATGTCAATCTCTACGTTTGGAAAAAAAATTCCGGACAGACTTTCTACTTACTGCGTGCTGTTGATAACTAGGCAAGAGCTTCAAAGCGTTTTAGGATTGAATGATCCAACAGATCAAGAAACTCGTTTTTGAAACAAAAGAATGTTATGCCAAGTTGTTTAAAAACATGGTGTGAAATTCTTTTGTTTCAGAATGAAATGATTTTGCCTTTGATTAAGCAATGCAAGAGGACAAGTAATTGTAGTATTTGACATTAAGTTGATTAGATTGCTATGACTTACGGTTAAATATTAGTGTACAAAAGGTAATGGGAGAGTTTTGTCGCTCTTATTGAATTCATGCAAGTGATTGTAAAAAGCGAAGAAGAAGACGTGCAGCTTTAAATAAGTGAAGTCATTAATTTCTCCACTCGTACCGCAGACTGTGAAGCGATCCTGCGCCATTGATTTAGCTGCAAGGGAATTTCACACTTCAAGATTCGATGATTAAGCTTTTAATTGAAGACGTTGTCATCGTTTGCTTCATTACAACCGTTGGGCAAATCGACGAAGGATAATTAATGCTAGAATAACACGATATCTACTTTATCTAAGGGATAAATTTAGATTGATGAAGAGCAGTTTGCTTTGAGAAAGCTAAGAGCAATGTTAATGCATCTATATCTTAGACGATTCACATCCTGAAAGGTTGTTGGTGGATAGGAAGTGCAAAATGAATATTAACAACTCCTTAAAGAGTTTGTGAAGTGGAAGTTCAACAACACTGTTATTACTTCGTAAATACTAGATGTTTAGAAGTTTACATTGTCCCCTGCGGTTCTTTTGTGAATGTAGCTGTTTAGTTGTGGCAATCCATAAGTTATTGGCGTAATATTTATTGCCCAAGGAAACTTCTGTGATATATTGATAATATATGAGTTCAATGTCGCAGGAGAGGTGTTGGGACAACAAATTAGCTTTCACCCCGGCAGAAGAAATTACTAGATTTTATAGCTGATATTCTGTTGCCTGAAGAGGTCAAAAAAAATGAATGCGTTTATTGTATTTGCAGATGTCATATCAGTACATTAACCATTGATTTTACATACACAATACCAACCCAGGTCAATAAAATAGTGACAGGCAAGGATGTGAAGAAGGCAAATGGACTGATAGTAAAGTGGCTGGTAGTTTATGTAAGAGCAATGGAAGAGAAATGAGCTTATAGTGTCCTCGTTTCTTTGTCAGGGATTCCTAAGAGCTCTTCAATATGACGCTACATTAACAGCATTGGGTGGATTCGTTATTGGAGGGAAACTACAATGACTCTGTTTCTCCACACTTAATCCACTCAATGTCGTTTACAATGAAACTTAGGAAAATGGACGTAGCATACGCAAGGATTTATCCCGTGGACAGATTACAAATAAGAATTTAAAATATGATACGATTGCATCGCATTGCATCGTGGTGCTGTCAGATTTAGGAGTCGTTCCCCGGTACCTCGTTCCTTTCAGTGCCTTTAAAATGTCACATGGCTTCAGAGCTTAAAACAGACCTGTGTCTTTACTCGGAGGATACTCAAAGAAGACTTATCACATAACCAAGTGCGGTGTACAGTGCAGTCACAACTCTTTGAACAGAGGGATATAACATATCAGTAAAATGGACATTCTGCACAGATGATGGATTTTGTTCTATATTAGACCTTGTTGGAACCAGTTTCTGTACTCTTATGTGCACACTGTGGAATACCGAAAACACTGCCTATTCGTCAGATATAGACAGCGATGTATTCTATGTGGAACTAAATGTATACAGTAACATTACTCATCTAAGATGGATACCATACCTGTTATCTACAGTTTTCTCTTATTAACTGGATGTGTATTATTTTATGTATCTGCAGAATGTTCCACGTCTTGTGTGAAGGAATATTACATCAGTGAACCGTGCACCCCGAAGCATAACATCCAGTGTAAAGGTAAGAACTCTACATTTACTAAATTTGTAAATGATTCGCATATTCAAATATTAATCGTGCCCATTACATAATACTGCCTCGTATGTTTTGTAAGAGTAAAGCTGCTATGATCTAAATCCTGTTCTAACACTACAGGTTAGTGGTGAGGTGTACCGTTGACGTAACTTTTGCATAATGTAATTAACATTTAAAATTACGTCAGAATAAGCTTACTTTCTTTTCATTTTAATCTCATTTCAATTCTTTCTTTTAAAGGATAACACATTCTTTTGTCATAAATGTGAAATATTCTCAATGGGTGTGTTATAAAAAGTGGATTGGGTTACCAATGGTTCACACGGTTCATTTTAAGAACGTTAGAGGCACTGCTATCCGAGTGAATATCTATCATATCATTCGTAATTGTATTATGTCAAATACGCTCTTTAAGGCCTTATTACCAAAAATTACTTAGTCAATGTGTGATCTAGACGCATCCATTAAGTCTGATGTTAAAAGCCAATTTGTTCCGCCGTCAGGCCGTTCTGCATACCACACTCTCAGCGGCATACAGTCGGACAATGTAATGAGAATAAGTTGTGATTGAATCAGGACACATTTCCAGGATTACGAACCTCGGTGTATTATTGTTATGTGTTTGGTGTCGGTGTAATATCTGTGCGTGTAACAAGGCAGTCAATCACAGTAGCTTGGTTATATAAGCCTGTTGTGCTTCAGAGCTTTTATCTTTATTATCCGAAGAGTGCCGAAGGAAACTTTATTGAAAACCATTGTACCATCAAAGCAAGAATGCAACGTAATGCAATACATTAGATTTTAAAGGCTTTACAACATCCAGTAGGTTTAAAATTGCTTCATTCCTGCATTTTGCAGGATGAAAGATGGCACACTAAATGCATTGCGACTGTAAAATAATGACAAAAAGACAATAAAAGTAAAAGTAACGAGAAATGCTCGAGTCTAAAACTGCTTCAACACGCTTCGTTTCAATTCTTAACATGACATAAAATATCAGTGACAGAGAATGAATGATTGAATTACTTAGAGTTTCTGTTTGAAGACATTTCACGTCTTCATTTCTGACAGTTATATTGATTAATTCATTTCTGACAGTTATATTGATTAATTAATAAGGTTTCAACAGAGAAAACATTCACGTTGATCTCTTAATTATGCAGAGACAGGTGTTAGGTTTTCAGAAAAGCTCTGAAAAACAATGCGGCAGCTTTGATTTATCATTCTCTTTTAAATTAATGTTAATGTTAATGCAATCTCAGTCATAGATCTCCCACACTTTAAACCTAAGTTGTCATTACGTGACCAAATAGAGACGCAAATGTAAACTTTATGTGACATTAATGAAGATGTTAATAATCTCAAATAGAAGGATAAAAACCCCAAATTTAGTGCAAAATAAAGAATTTTTCGCTAAAGATGTACTCCGTGTGATGAATGGCCAAAGATATGGCTAATCACATGTAAATGCACGACATGAAAAGGAAATCCCTTAAAATGACGTTTTGAATTATTGGCCTTGTTGTAATTGAGTCTCGGTTATCAGTTACCACTACATAATCATATAGGGTTACTCACTCACACAAGAAGGAGATTAGAATGCTGAGACTGGAAATTAAAGATGCATAGCCCAGTTTTTAGTGCCTTCATCTTTAAGAATCAAAGCCTGAAAATTCGCAGTAAATCTGACACAAGTCTTCAATATCAACGTGATTAATTGGTCGGTATCTCAGTTTTCACTGTGACTCTCTAACCTGTAGTCTACTTATTCAGGAGCAAAAGCACACGTTCTGAGAAAGAAAACTGTAAGAGTATCGGTGTGATTACAGGACCACGGTGGCTTTCCATCCTTACAGCAATAAAAATAGATCATGAATTGTCTTCTGTTGATATCACTAAACTACATTTCGGCTGCATGCTATCAATACGGTGAGGTTGGCATAATATCACCATAAATATCTAAGCGAAATAAACTAAGCTCCTTTGCTAATTTTCAAACACTCTTAAGGTGATTAAATATATGTGTATATGACTACAAATGCATATGTTTTCTACTAAAAATAACCCGGGTGGAATACGAGCCAGCAAGAATTTACTATGATATATTAATGAATTATCCAGAAACACAGTGAATTGTTTTTTGATTCTAAACTACGCTGTGAAAGCTAGACACTTTGTGTAGTATGACAATAACTTCTGTACGACCTGAGAGCAGATTAAGTCAGCTTTGTGTCCAGTCATATACAGTGCTCTTTTGTTGATAAGGGAAACTGATGGAAAAGATTTGAAGTACGTCATGGCCACTTTGTGACCTTGTCTACAGCGCTGGCAGATGATACCAAAAGGACCTTTGACTGGATAGCCACTCTAGCTGCTTTAACATTCTCGGAACATGTTGAACCTTAACCCACTGCTAATCAGCGATGAATATTCTCTGTTGTGTGTTACATTTTCTAACAAGACGCACCCTTATTTCTGACAAAATAAAATTGGCATTGTGTACAATATGTGCACAACCTGCTCCAAACCGTTTTCCAGTGTTTTCATCAAACACGATACTGTCACATACGCATGCAGCTGGTTCACAGACGGACCTATTTCTTTTGGTAGCTATGTATTACTGTTAATTAAATTTGCCACATAAAAAATGTCTCATACGATACATTTACAACGCACAGGAGAAGGATATGAACTTTTTGGCTTATTTGGCATAATTGCCAAAGAGCCTCTAGAATCATGAATTGTCCGTCGTTTGTCGTTGTCATCGTCCAGCGTCGTTGTTGTTGTCATCTGACGTCATTGTCATCATCTGTGCACAGCTGCAATGAGCACACTACTGATCATAGAGACTTCATATCTTACACACATATGCACTTATGTCCCATCTCAAAGCCTAGCAAAAATTATGTTGCTGTGACCATTATTCTCACATTGGCAGCCATATTTGATTTTTTTCTTTGAACCTTTCTCCTGGAGATGCAGTTGATTTTACAAACTTCTTATTTGGCAAATTTACGCATCTATATATACCCTCTTTATTTCCTGTAAAAATTATATTGATGCCACCTGTATTTGCAGTTTGGCAGCCATATTTGTGTTTTTTCATAGGTCACTTATTTGGGATTTGATCTTAGACACTTCATTTGTATCCATGTGATATTGTAATCTATATTGTCTTAGTTTTATGATAATGCCTTATGAGCTCAGGTCCATCTGGACCTATTTTTTCGATTCCATCTTTTAAACCCATAAGAACATATGGTCGATTTGAGCAAAAAAAATTAAGGCGAAAACACTTGTCTTCAAGATAAATGTGCATGTCCTTTAAATGACAACATAATGCAACATGTGCATGGGAGGGATCATTAGCAATTCTAATTTGCAATAATTGACAATGTAACAATAACGTTTAGGAGATTATAGGCCGCAATGTTACCTAAATTACCGCCAATAAAATTGACATAAAATGCTCAAGTAATATCATTTATTATGAATCCATCAAGAGGCTGGTAAATTGGGTCATGCTTGTTTCTAAATATCTTAATTGTAAGGATGTTCGGCCAGAAATAAACATTTGACGTTCTTCTTAATTGCTTAAAATTAAACACGACCATCTGCATATGGTTACGTGATTTTTGCCAATTGGAATAAACGTCGTTTGATTTTACGGCAAATGCTATCTCGGAAAATTGTAACCTCGGCAATTTTGACAAATAAGCTTATTACCAAGGTCTAGAATGTTTTGGAGTTTACACGATCAAAACGATTTGGAAAACAGCGCGTGTGTACAGAACTGTTTGCAACAAATGTGTGGGTGACTTGCGAGTTAAACTTTTGGGTTGCTTTTTGCGCTTACTGATCATACTACTAACAAATTTAAGAGGCGAAAGTGTCACGTTCCTGACAGGGGGTGGGGTCTGTCTGCAGGATGACCTGCCAGCCAATGAGGTGGCCTCCTCAGTGCCAGACATAAATTATGTTAATGAGCT